>JAUCBJ010008412.1:0-81869 GCA_032718475.1 Nemertoderma westbladi | reverse complement strand
TTGGTTTAAACGTTTTGTATATTATCAACTGAATTAGTTTATAATACTGGTTTGGTTTAAACGTTTTGTATATTATCAACTGAATTAGTTTATAATACTGGTTTGGTTTAAACGTTTTGTATATTATCAACTGAATTAGTTTATAATACTGGTTTGGTTTAAACGTTTTGTATATTATCAACTGAATTAGTTTATAATACTGGTTTGGTTTAAACGTTTTGTATATTATCAACTGAATTAGTTTATAATACTGGTTTGGTTTAAACGTTTTGTATATTATCAACTGAATTAGTTTATAATACTGGTTTGGTTTAAACGTTTTGTATATTATCAACTGAATTAGTTTATAATACTGGTTTGGTTTAAACGTTTTGTATATTATCAACTGAATTAGTTTATAATACTGGTTTGGTTTAAACGTTTTGTATATTATCAACTGAATTAGTTTATAATACTGGTTTGGTTTAAACGTTTTGTATATTATCAACTGAATTAGTTTATAATACTGGTTTGGTTTAAACGTTTTGTATATTATCAACTGAATTAGTTTATAATACTGGTTTGGTTTAAACGTTTTGTATATTATCAACTGAATTAGTTTATAATACTGGTTTGGTTTAAACGTTTTGTATATTATCAACTGAATTAGTTTATAATACTGGTTTGGTTTAAACGTTTTGTATATTATCAACTGAATTAGTTTATAATACTGGTTTGGTTTAAACGTTTTGTATATTATCAACTGAATTAGTTTATAATACTGGTTTGGTTTAAACGTTTTGTATATTATCAACTGAATTAGTTTATAATACTGGTTTGGTTTAAACGTTTTGTATATTATCAACTGAATTAGTTTATAATACTGGTTTGGTTTAAACGTTTTGTATATTATCAACTGAATTAGTTTATAATACTGGTTTGGTTTAAACGTTTTGTATATTATCAACTGAATTAGTTTATAATACTGGTTTGGTTTAAACGTTTTGTATATTATCAACTGAATTAGTTTATAATACTGGTTTGGTTTAAACGTTTTGTATATTATCAACTGAATTAGTTTATAATACTGGTTTGGTTTAAACGTTTTGTATATTATCAACTGAATTAGTTTATAATACTGGTTTGGTTTAAACGTTTTGTATATTATCAACTGAATTAGTTTATAATACTGGTTTGGTTTAAACGTTTTGTATATTATCAACTGAATTAGTTTATAATACTGGTTTGGTTTAAACGTTTTGTATATTATCAACTGAATTAGTTTATAATACGTAGTCTTCAAACATCTGCCCGCACAAAAACAAACAGCAGACAACTGCTGTAACGCTCACGCAGTGTTCGTCGCTCGCCGCACATACATGATATTGTTGTTATTCGAAAGTCGATAAAAATCCAAACAATCGACAATCAACATGACAAATTGAGCATATAAAGCAATCATGAATGATCGCGTGGGCGTAAATACCACAAGTTATAGTTGTCAAAAGCGAAAGCAATTATACAAAACTGGAATAGTATTTATAATATTAAATCGCGGCAGTTATCAAAGCTATAGAAAATCTAAGATTATTAGATAATAGAGCGCGCAACATCTTAACAACCATACCATCCATATACACATGTATGTTCGTACAGTTTCGGCATACGGTCAATCAGAAACGCATGAGAGCGTTAAAACAATGTTAATTATACAGTAATAAGATAAACAAGGAAAATAAGCGTATGGGACTGATGGAACATTATCTTTAACGGATCGTTGACCATTCATGAGTTATGTTAAGGACCCAACGACGCAGCGAGCCCCGTAAAACCCCAACCGCCAACCGCCTTAGCAGCGGGAGCAGTAATAAGCTAACTTTACAAGTTTAGATATTTTTCTTTGATATTTTATTATGAGGCGGTATATGTGTGAGTGGTTGGTTCTTTATAGCGCCGATCAAAGGCAACCGAGCGTGCATCATAAATACTACGTCGATACACTCCTAAGGTTTGGCATTGGCGTAGCAGCGATTAAAGGGGAACCCACTCCACACTTTATGGCAATACACAACGTTCGCTATAGCTCACATATGGGTGGCGAGAGACGGCGGCCTTCAAAGCCAGTCGGCACTTAACTAACTCAACTGGGCCCCATCAACGCCGCGGCCAGCCATGGGGCATTTAGGATAGCTAACTCAGCTATATAGGGGCCGTGTGTGTTGCAAAGGAAACTTGTTAGTCATTCACGGATAGTATAGCAGGGGGATACACACAGTAACTGTTGTTCTTACGTAATCAGATTAAAGTCAGGCGGCAGACATCTTGTAACGAACGGGTTTGAGTGATACCAATAAAGGCCCTCACTGTGTAAATGGAACTGACTAACCTAACCAACTGTCAACTGAGAGTTTACAAAGGTAATCTGAAGTGTTATCATTAAACTCGTTCGAGACTTGACCTATGATCTATATTTGATAATAATTGGAATGCTATATTGAGCCCCTACATAAATATATGGGGTTTGTATACATTGCGTTCACTATAAAGTTATCAGCCGTTAGTGCGATAACATCGAAGTATTTGCTTAAGTAGAATAAGGAATCTTCACTTCCGACAGCCTATACGCGTTCAAACATTGCGGATAAACTTCTATGTGTACATGCCGATTTACCCCAACATGTTATTAGCTCTTGTGGACCGCATAGGACCATGAAAGGTTTACTCACATTCCCATTAATCTTCAATCAGTATTGGGGAGGGGGGGGGGGGGGGGGGGGGGGGGGGTGTAAATTACAAGGATAACAATAGATACTAACATCTACCGACCGGATACCTTGTATGATTAGTCCTTTATGTTTCGATAAAGACGGCAAATGGGCGCCTTCCACCGAATTACATCGATTACACTATATCATTTGTGTCGACGGGGTATGTGGCAGCTGTCTTACACACCTGCTACTATATATAGAAACCATTGATACTGTAAATAAGTAACTTACAGTAACGTTGAAATGACTATGACTGTTGAAATAACCGCATAAATTGAGAATAAATATAGATTTTTGCCAATGCGAGCTTCAGCAATATTCAAAACTTCGTCTAGCCTCGAGCATTACGTGTAATGCAGGATAGACACTGCACTGAACTATTGAAAGCATAACATATTAAATGGAAGCCTAGCTAATCAATTAGAACCCAGGATACATCCCGCGCATATGTAATTTATATCCGTTGCAAACTATATAGATTAATTTAGCGTGCAGAGCGGATGTATAAGATTGTGGCAGCATATGGATGGGAGATCGGGATGTCTGGTCTGCATAGGTCCGGTGTGAGATCGAGATGTAAGTACATGCTGATGCTGCGCCATTTTTTAGGATGCGCAATGCCAACTGTCTGCATGTAAGGTCGGCAAAGGCTACTGACCGGACCCATTGCTCAATTGACCGGACCCATTGCCATTTAAAGGGGAAGGTTAGTAAAGGAGCAGGTTACAGAGGCGTGTTGGGTGAACCAACACAATAAACGAAACAACGAAAGTAAACAAATGTTACAATTATGCGGGTCCGGTCACAAAGTTGTGGTAATAAGTGAATAATATACAAGTAAAATATAAATCAAATATAAATCTTCAATACGGTATTTAGAAGATCCGGTCAGTAGCCACTTCTTATGCAAGGTCAGTTGTGTCTGCAAGTACCGTCAGTTGTCTGCATGTAAGGCCAGTTGTCTGTATATGTAAGGTCCGATGTCTGGATTGTCAGTTCAGTTGTCTGCATCTGAGGTCAGTTGACTGTATATGTGAGGTCAGTTGTCTGCATGTCCGTTGTCTGTATGTAGGCTAAATGTCTACATATAATGCCAGTTGTCTGCATGTAAGGTCAATTGTCTGTATTGTGAGTTCAGTTGTATGCCTCGGAGTTCAGTTGGCTGCATCTAAGGCCCGTTGTCTGAAGGTAAGGTCAGTTGTCTGTATGTAAGGCCAGTTGTCTGTATGTAAGGCCAGATTTATTTGCATGTGAGGTCAGTTGTCTGCATGTACGTTGTCTGTATATATGCACGTTGTCTATATGTACGTTGTCTGTATGTATGTACGTTGTCTGTATGTACGTTGTCTGTATGTATACGTTGTCTGTCTGTATGTACGTTGTCTGTATGTACGTTGTCTGTATGTACATTGTCTGTATGTACATTGTCTGTATGTACGTTGTCTGTATGTACGTTGTCTGTATGTACGTTGTCTGTATGTACGTTGTCTGTATGTATACGTTGTCTGTCTGTATGTACGTTGTCTGTATGTATGTACGTTGTCTGTATACGTTGTCTGTCTGTATGTACGTTGTCTGTATGTAGGGCCACATGTCTGGTTTCAGTACAAAGCCCGTTGTGCGTGTTCTGCATACCGGGTTAGCTGATTTAACTGTTAAGTAGAAAAAACTTACCATGGGTGATAATAGCGAGAAGAACGAGTTTGAGAAGCAACATTGCAATCTAAATAAAAACAATAATGAGAATTCGTTAATTATCAAACACTAGTTAGTGACAAATTACACCCCGCGCTATTCGCAAGAATGCCAACTTTTTTCTATAGGATATTCTGCAAAACATAATTATATTACAGTTTTTATTGTATCGTAATTCGTTGATTTTAAATGAGAATTATTTACTGACATTAAGGATATTATACTCAAGACTAACTACTAGACTTTACTTCAATAAAACTTTATTATAGGATTACAGAGCGATATGTTTGGAGGCGTTAGTTCCCGCGCGGCCTTAGCGCGGGAGTTACTTCCTAAAAATAGTCATTACCTCAAGTGTTAAATAATAAGGTTCTCAACATTGGGGAACAATGTTCTCAACATTGGAGAACAATGTTCTCAACATTGTGGAACAATGTTCTCTACATTGTGGAACAATGTTCTCAACATTGTGTAACAATTTTCTCAACATTGTGGAACAATGTTCTCAACATTGTGGAACAATGTTTTCAACATTGTGGAACAATGTTTTCAACATTGTGGAACAATGTTTTCAACATTGTGGAACAATGTTCTCAACATTGTGGAACAATTTTTTCAACATTGTGGAACAATCTTCTCTACATTAGGGAACAATGTTCTCATAATTGTGAAACAATATTCTCAACATTGTGGAACAATGTTCTCTAAATTGTGAAACAATGTTCTCAACATTTTGGAACAATGTTCTTAACATTGTGGAACAATCTTCTCTACATTAGGGAACAATGTTCTCATAATTGTGGAACAATGTTCTCAACATTGTGGCACAATGTTCTCTAAATTGTGGAACAATGTTCTCAACATTGTGGAACAATGTTCTCAACATTGTGGAACAATGTTCTCAACATTGTGGAACAATCTTCTCAACATTAGAGAACAATGTTCTCATAATTGTGGAACAATGTTCTCAACATTGTGCAAGAATGTTCTCTAAATTGTGGAACAATGTTCTCAACATTGTGGAACAATGTTCTCAACATTGTGGAACAATGTTCTCAGCATTGTGGGACAATCTTCTCTACATTAGGGAACAATGTTCTCATAATTGTGGAACAATGCTCTCTAAATTGTGGAACAATGTTCTCGACATTGTGGAACAATGTTCTCAACATTGTGGAATAATGTTCTCAACATTGTGGAACAATGTTCTCAACATTGTGGAACAATGTTCTCAGCATTGTGGAACAATCTTCTCTACATTAGGGAACAATGTTCTCATAATTGTGGAACAATGCTCTCTAAATTGTGGAACAATGTTCTCGACATTGTTTGAACAATGTTCTCAACATTGTTGAACAATGTTCTCAACATTGTTGAACAATGTTCTCAACATTGTTGAACAATGTTCTCAACATTGTTGAACAATGTTCTCAACATTGTTGAACAATGTTCTCAACATTGTTGAACAATGTTCTCAACATTGTGGAACAATGTTCTCAGCATTGTGAAACAATATTATCTACATTAGGGAACAATGTTCTCATAATTGTGGAAGAATGTTCTCTAAATTGTGGAACAATGTTCTCAACATTGTTGAACAATGTTGTCAACATTGTTGAACAATGTTGTCAACATTGTTGAACAAAGTTCTCAACATTGTGGAACAATGTTCTCAACATTGTGGAACAATGTTCTCAACATTGTGGAACAATGTTCTCAACATTATGGAACAATGTTCTCAACATTGTGAACAATGTGCGGCCTACCATTTAACATTGAACACGCTGTATAGTTCCTTCCTTACCCATTGCCAATCCCACCACCACCATACTGCTTCTATACCAAATTAAATAATTCACCCCAGTGGATCTTTTTAATATCTCATTAAAAATGTTTGTCAAGTCAATCACCACTCACTCTCCAGCATCTCCCTACATGATACAATTATACCAATAGAATGGCAGTAGGTTTAGTTAGACATCCCGCTATTTTGCTGTAGGGTTTGTTTCCTTGTGTTCTGATTCACATAAGGGCTTCTTTACAACAAATTTTAACACATACGTGAGTACGGTGCTGAAGCGAGAGGGCTGTCAATTATAAAGTAAGTGAATTGTTTATGGACTGAAAATAGGACATGTGGTGATCACGTGCAGTTGTTACCGGTACACCTCTACCCCACAATAATTTTTAGGTAAGACATTTATTATCATGAAATAGGGTTAGGGCTAAATTGCATTAGAATTTTGTACCATGATTTTATATCATTTTAATGACATAATGACTTAAATTAATTATTATTTGTGTTGGATTGGATTGCGTTTGCTTTAGCGAAGCGTAAATAACTCAACCCTATAGTCATTTTGTAGCTAGCTGATCACATTTTGCATTATTCATATATTTTAATACAAAATTCTATATATCTGAGTAATAATTAGTCATAACTGCATAAACCTGTACACTACTGGTACATACTGGTACCTGTGATGGCACCTGTGGATAGGCTATGGTATAGTTAGTCTGCTTGGGACAATGGGACTGTCACTGTCTGCCTGTCATAATCTAATGCATTCCGCCAAATTTCGTAGATTATAACTTTGGCTTTACAGTAACATGGTAGTTTTAATTAGGGTTAGGGTTTAGACCACCACTACTATTAATTGTGCCATTCAGTGCCAAGCATTAAAATCTGACACCGAAAAGGGAAATTTTCAATAAATCACAGATCCCAATAATTACGTATGGCATTACTAATACTTAGAAGTTACCGGTATATTACCTTTGTTTTGAAGTATTAGATCAGACCACTAGCGTCAGTAATCAGCAACGAAAAAATCAATACCAGGGACACGGCACGTGTTCCAAGGAGCAACTGTAGTTCAGAGTATAGGCCTAATTATTAATTCATCAAAATCTCTAAAAGTATTTTCGACAATTCAGATCTGGCCAATAGTTAATAATTGGTATTGTATCCGTCCGCAGTTAATAAACCTCAATTCATGGTTGGGTAACAAAACAAGCGATAACTACTGTAACACGATAAAAGTCTACAATGAATTTATACTAAATGAGTTCTACAAGCTAAGTTGTTCGATTTTATTACTTTTATGGCCTAAGATGAATAGAAAATGCCGTGTAGTTGTGTTCGCCATCAAGCGGAATGTACGGTTACACAACTAACAACATAAATAAAATCGATAACACTGCTACGTGGTGCTTTAAACAGGGTGGCTGTAGTAGCCAATCACAACTTCAGTATAGTTTGGAATCTTTATCATGATCTGTAAACGGGTTTTTTGCAAATACGATTGACGAATAGCTTGCAATATTTTTCAGGATTTGCCAATCAGTATTTGGTAAATAATTAGTTCTGCCGTCTGTCAGTTACATCAGCTCTTTACACTACATATATAAAAATTTACGGAGTGGTTCAAAGGATATTAAGCAAAGACGAGGTGATATTTAACGCCAACAAGGGATGCGTGTGCTAGAGGTGTGGGGGGGGGGGGGGGGGGGGGGGGGGCAAAGGCCAAATTTTCGGTTTTCAAACTTTTCAATCACGCCCCCTCCCCCCCCCCCCCCAAAAAAAAAAGGATATAGGAAGGCATTGTAATTGGAGAGGAAATTATGGATGTTACTTTGGTTCCTAATTTGAATATTGATTAGGCCTATATATAAGAATGTATATAATAACGTAGCGAGCGGATATTTTTTTATACAAGTTGAGATTTAGCATCACATCTAAATCAAACATTTTTACCAATATATTACTTTGATAAAACTAACGCTTTTAAATTACAGGTGGGAACGTTATATACTATCTAGCATTTAGGGCCACTTGGGCCACCGTTAGTACTCGGTCACTACGGCCCATTAAATAAATGAAAAACCAAATGGATTTTTTCGAATTTGGTGCAGTTTTCCTTGTGGTATAGTTGGGTTGAGTTATGAAGCAATAAAATCGATTTGGTATTTCATTTATTTAATGGGCCGTATTGCCAGAGTAGGCCTACTAATCCTAAATCCTACTGCACAGTAGGTAGTATCCGAGTGAATAAGACCCCATGTCCCATATTATTGTTTTCATATAATATCACAATTTCCCTCTAAAGTCATGGTTGTCTAACATCATATAATTTCATCCCCTTTCCCTCACAAAATTCAAAATCTTACTTCACAACAAAAGTGTAAATTAACCTAAGAATGCCGAGAAATGTGGATTCGTTACAATGCATTGCCTTTTATATATCTATTATTTAAATTTCTTTGAATATACCTGTACAGAGTCAGACTATGTTTAGCAGACTGCTGGAGGTGGTGCGGGTTTAGCAAATACGCATCTACCACAGCAATTATAAATGCCGTCGATCACCCTGCAGAGGTCGGTGAGTCTTCCCTCTCGCTCCGCGGGCTCACAGACTACAGACGTCGCGCCGTCGCCCAGATCCTATCTAAAGGCTTGCTCCAAAAGCTCTGTGGCGGTTAGCGGTGCTGTATGCCGACTTAAAAATCACAGTTCTTTTCAAAATAATCAGTAGGCCTACATAGAGATAAAAAATATGAATTTAATTAAACACCTATTAAAATAAACATTTAATGGAATTTAAATCCAGTAGGTCGGTCTACAATAAAAATCACGGTTCTTTTAAAATAATCCGTATATTAATTACTTTACCTACTCCATATTATTTTTATTCCTGAATTTTGTTATTTTATATTTTATTTGAAAACACATCTTTAGATAATGCTACGAATTAATTATATTATTTTCACTATATACATTATACAGTATTTTATTTGATAAATCGTTTTTAGATATGAAACGAATTGTAAATTTTAAATTATATTTTAACATTACCCAAACATTATGTGGTATTTTCTTAAACAGCTGCTATACAGTATTATTAATTATCTTCCCCGGAATGTGACGGCCTATATTAAATAAGTAAATATTATAAATTCGCTGCATTAATAATATTTATTTATATGCTACAATCTGCATACCAGTTGCATATACCATATGTTGGCAATATAAAGCTCTGATTTCAAACAGCACGTTACGCAAATGCGACATTACACAAACAAAATAGAAAGTGAGACTTTGCATAAACTGGAAGTTACGCCAACGAAAACCAGACAACATATTGTAAACTAGACGTTACTCAAACACCATAGAAAGTTGGACTTGACACAAACTGGACGTTTCGCATACGAGACACTATGCAAACATACGACGTTAAGTACGATTTACCCAAACAGGAAGTTTTGCAAACGGGTCGATTTTCGCATGAAATGTTGAAAACTTTATGTTGATAACTTATCAGTTAATGTTTATTAATATCAGTTTACAATTGGAGCAAAACATATTCATCATCAATATTATGTTGGTTGTTACGGCAGGGCCGGCGGGGCCGTGAATTTTTCTTGGCTTTCATGGCGTGAACGGATTCCAAATATGACTAGGATTAAATGGTAAAATAGCTGAGATATGGACATTACGAATGTTGCATGATTTTGCATCTTCACAAGGCTATTTTATTCAAAAATGAAAATCGTGTCTCACCTAGTGAGGAGAAACTATCACCTTTAATAATATTTATAAGTCACATTGGTATTTTTCTTGAATTTTTCCACAGCCCTCGTACGTATGTGCTTTAAAGGGTGTGTGATAGACTGCAAGGGGCCACTGTATGGAGATGGGTAGGATATTATGCAAACAGGGCCCAATGACAACGAGACATTACGCCAACTTTAGAGCTGTTTGTCAAACGTTCTGATTGCATAACGCCCTGTTTGCGTAAGGTCTCGTTTGCGTCACGGCCAGTTTGTGTAAAGTCGCATATCCTATTTTGTTGGTGTAATGTCTCGTTTGCACAACTTCCTGTTTGGGTACCGTCCAGGCCGTGCGGGTACCATGCGGGGTGGCTTTGGGGGCACTTCCCCCCCAGACAAGACCCACTGCCATGACTATAATAAGACGACGTGTTATTAATAAGACAAGAGATGAAGACATGACTCCCCAGTCCTGTCTTCATCTCTTGTCTTTTTAATAACACGTCGTCTTATTATAGTCATGAATCATGATGATATTGTTGGTAATCAATATTATTAGATTCACATACTACTGTACTTCTACCCACTGACCTGACTCCCCACCATTACTTTTGGTCCAATTATAATGGCACTGGCACTGCCACAGAGCCTGTGCCGAATTTACATTGTATGGTGTACGGTCATGTATTTGTTCTACTTTTTTTATTTGTTATATTTTTTAATGAATTTTCCCATAGGCCAATATTATATTTATATTCAAATATGTATAACAACAAACAAATAATGTGAGGAGCGAGAACAACAATACACGAGCATCGCCAGTGCTGCCCGGAATGTACCGAGTGGACCTAAGCATACTAGGGGGGGGGGGGGGGGGGGGGCTGAACTGAGATCAGATCTGGCAGCAGATCCGATGAAATATGAGTCAGACGTTTTTGAAATAGTTTGAAAAGTTATGATGCAATATTTATTTTATTTGAGAGGATGTCGTACATGAAGGGATAATGTAGGAATAATGGAGAGGGATAATGTGGTCCATATATAAAATAAACCTGGGGATCGGGTAATTTTTTAAGAACATATGAAATATGTGTTTTCCAACTTAGTTTGTTATCGATCCATACACCTAATAATTTACAATCATTACAACTTAACATTTCAGTACTATTTATATTAATTTTAGGATAGTTAGATAAATTGATATTTGATTTTGAAGGTGGCAAAACTGACGTGACAAATTGCAACGCAAAGGTGGCAAAACCGATGTGACAATGGGGGGGGGGGGGGGGGGGGGGGGCTAAAGGTGCGAAATGGGTAGCCACTAAATGCGGCAAATCTGACGTGACAAAGGGGTGAACCAAGTACGCAGCCCAAAGACGGCGAAATGGCGAACCATCAGCTGATTGAAGGATATCGTTGGAGTCATAAAGAAAATCGACAAGAGTTACAAATAAATAAAATTATATTGATGACAAACAAATAATGCTATTATCAACGCCAATTTAACACGTAGAACAAACATATTTATTTATATAGTTATAGACAATAATAAAAACAAACTAATAATATAAAAAACCAAAATTCCCCGTGTTGCTTGTATACAATCCAACTGATACTCCTAGAGACTGAATGGTGTCTGCTGCAATGGTCTCCATAAATTCGGTATTAGCCTTAGTAAATATACATACTGTTCGCTTTACTTAAAAAGTTAGTTATAATGAAACTATCGATAAATCGTGACCATAACAGAACGAGACCCAGAGACAATGTAAAGGCTACATTCGAAAAAACGAACTAATTTGAGCGCTATGCCCTGGTGTTTTTCCTACAAAATTCTAATCACTAACGGTATTATAGATTATAATGTGTATTATCACAAAATGATTGTGTGGCGTAGGTTGATTTACCTCGTGAAGATGTCAACTTTTATGTGATGTAGACGTAGCTTTCTAATGGAGGACGATAAAGGTTCTAGGAATTAAATATAATATTCGGAAGCCTCTATTCGTTTATGGTATGTGTCTCGATATTATATACAGTAAATATAATTAGGTTTGATAGTTGTAAAGCTAGCATTACTTTGAATAAAAGTTATATATTTTACTTTTTAATGTAGAGTATATAATTATATAACGAAAACACAAACAAATATATAAACAGAGAGAGTGAGGGGTGCCAATGCTCATAGTGATAGTTCAAATTCCTACAACAATATATTATTTATTACGCCTATTTGTAAATAAAAGCATAAAAAACAGCTTCCCCATCAAATTGTCACAAAATACGTGGAATTGTGTTCAGGGTGAACTATAATCCTCTCGGTTTGTCGATATTTGTACCGGTATACATAACTAACAATAACACAAAATATAATGACGTTGCATGGGTTGGGTATATAAATGTAACCAAACAAAGAAAAATAATTATTAAAGTTATTAAAGACATCCGCCACCAGTTATATATGTAAACTAAATTCTAGGTTCCGAAAATAACTACCGGTAATAAAAATTCCGCTAAATGCCTTCCATAGACGGGGAGACGTTAGTTCAGTCAGAAAATACTACAATGTTAGAAATACAATTTTTATAAGATAAATTTTTGTAATCAATAAAATTATTTCGTAACTTGGTATATTTACTAACATAACTAAATGAACAGTTTAAAGAGTAAGTGCAACCAGTCCTATATGATATTGTATATATATATAATTAATTATATATTGCAATTTTAATTAACAAAATTAATGATTCCCAAATCTATATATATATATATAATAAATATACCATTTATTTTTCAGATATCCGGGAAATAATAGGTTACCGGTACATTTATATATATATATATATATTTGTTTTACACAAAAAATAAATGCTGAAAAACCAAAATAAATAACGTTATTTTCTAAAGTTATTTTAATGGATATACTGAAGGTTAGGGTGATGCTTTTTAAAAGTTTAAACCGTTCCAGTATTAAATAGAATTGGATTTACGCATTAATTAATATAATAATAATTAATTTAATATATTCTATATAACGCGTAAACATCCCCTGCCCCTCTAATATGGAGGGGAAATAGAATTGCTCTTGTTTTACAGTCGAAATGTACACAATTTAATTAATTACATAGAATGGTTCTGTGAAACAACAATAAAAACTATTTTTTTCTTACCATTATTGGATTGGCAATATAACGGAATGGTTGCCTTTTATATACGAGTGTTCACTCAGCTCATCAAAACAAATAATTTATTATTAAGAAACAACTGGCTAACATTACTCTAGGGTTACCGGTACTTCACGCTGAACAGCTGAACGTTACTAAATCATACGATGATACTGATTGATTACAGGTAGATAAACAATAATATAAAATCTATAAGGTGACGTGTAGACCAACTATATATATATAAATCTATAAGATAGTTACTTACTACAACTCGAAAAACGGATCTACAAACGAAACCAACGGGACTGGACGAATACAAGTTACTTCGTGTACTTAAACATAAACCGATTGTAGCACCTTACACAGGATGCATTGCCTGTTAGTTGAAACAAAGGCTCATATATTATATGTAAATATACACATAATATAACATAACAAACAATATACAGCATCAATGTCCATAGAGCCGCATCAGTTTTTAATGTTCTAGGTCTTGTCTCTAAGAGATGTAGGCGGGTGTATCATCCTGGAAGCGGCGGACTAACTGATCGTGGGTGAACCGAACAAAGCTATCGTACTGTTCGCTCAACCTACACGCCAGGATCCTGTCGTATTCCTCACGAACTTTGTCCTCCCGTTCGCGGACCAACTTCTCGCAGATCTGACTGACCTGATCCATGGTGAAGAGTGGTTGCTGCGCTACCGCCATTGGCTCCGGTGTGGGCTCCCGTCGTCTGGGCGACCCGCAGTCGCTACTCTCCGAGGTTTCGCTGTCGGATTTCCCGAGGTGGGGCGACACCGGGGACCGTCGGCTCCAGACGGGGGCGGCTATCGGGTTGCTAGGCGACCCTGTCGACGGCAGCGGTCGTCGTCTGCGGGCGAGCACACGGTACTCTACCGAGAGTTTATCCATTATTGTATCCCTTGATAATTCAGGTTCCACGCGTTGGAACGGGGACGGAGATACGACGCCCTCTGATTGGCTGGTGGAGCCGCCCGCAGATGAAATAGGAACACATCGCCGCCGCTTGGGAGATACACCAACAGGGCTGCTGTGTACCGGATCAAACGGATCTAATGGTCGCTTCAGAGTTACACAAGCCATACCGGAATCTAATATCCGAATGTGTGTAATGTGATGATATGATTACTTCAGTACTTGCTGAAGGATGACAGATGATACTGTGATATGATAAGCAAATACCAATTTCTTATAAATTAAAATGGAAATTAGATTGATGATAAGTACCGGTAGGTGTACCTAGCCTAGACACTAGAGACAGATAATATGCGCTACGGCCTGATTTCAAAGTACATAATGACATACCTGCGCCTGGTCCTGTACTTCAATCGCATAATTCTGCGCCTCAATATTATTTTTCTGCGCCTGAGTCAAACATTCTGCGCTTGGACAACGTTTTTCTGCGCCTGAGTCAAAAATTCTGCGCTTGAACAACGTTTTTCTGCGCCCGGCAACCTGAGTCAAAAATTATGCACTTGAACAATAATTTTTTGCACGTCTCAATATTTATGCGGTCCCCCCAGAACTTTACTCCCCAGAGGAAACTCCAGTACTCATTTAGCTACCACTTAAGGATGACAAGTCCCTAAAAGGTGCCACCCTGCTCCATAGCGCGGGAAATTCAAATGATTGAAAGACATGCAATTTGTACTGGAAAGGGTGGCAGATCAGATCTGCCACCTATATTTTGGCGGTAAATTCAAATCTGTTTTAACATTGAAAATATGAATAGAGTAAAACTAATGTAATTCAATGAATCAGATCAGAATAAATTATTTCTTATCGGTTTAATTCACTCATCCGTTATTGTTGTTGTTTTATCTATTCTGGGACTTCCAGCAGCACGTGAATAAATAAACCAGCACGTTAACTAGTCTGGGGCTTCGAGCAGCACGTGGACAACTAAGCTGAGGGGTTAACTAGTCTGGGACTTCGAGCAGCACGTGAACAACTAAGCTGACTGGTTAACTAGTCTGGGACTTCGAGCAGCACGTGAACAACTAAGCTGACTGGTTAACTAGTCTGGGACTTCGAGCAGCACGTGAACAACTAAGCTGACTGGTTAACTAGTCTGGGACTTCGAGCAGCACGTGAACAACTAAGCTGACTGGTTAACTAGTCTGGGACTTCGAGCAGCACGTGAACAACTAAGCTGACTGGTTAACTAGTCTGGGACTTCGAGCAGCACGTGAACACCTAAGCTGACTGGTTAACTAGTCTGGGACTTCGAGCAGCACGTGAACAACTAAGCTGACTGGTTAACTAAACTTGGGCTTCGAGCAGCACGAGACCCAGTGAATTGATATATTTTTGGCGGTCAATGCTAATTACAGAATTATATTATATTAATTACCATTACAAACTGTACACAGTGTGCTGCAGTATGTACGTGGGTACGTACTAAAAGGTCAAGGAGCTAGAGCAGTAGTCTTCATACTGTAGT
The DNA here is from genome assembly GCA_032718475.1 of Nemertoderma westbladi. NCBI lineage: Eukaryota > Metazoa > Xenacoelomorpha > Nemertodermatida > Nemertodermatidae > Nemertoderma > Nemertoderma westbladi. Next base: position 66,245 of record JAUCBJ010008412.1, on the reverse strand, counting down.
GTAGTAGCTACTGCATGTGCAGTAGGCCTACAGATATATTATCTTATTTAGGTCTACTAAGAAATATTGCGTAGTGTAATTCATAAGAAATATATACAGCTGTACAGCAGAGAATTGATAGTAAAATATATCGCAGGTAGGGGAAACAGGGCGAATAGTACAATGCTGCAATGTGGACCTTGAGGTGACACATTTGACATTTGGCAGTCAGTGCGATATAATTTCTCTTGTACAAGCAAATCACGGTATTGCATGTTCAGTACAAACGGTAATTCGGTTATTAGAACTTGGGAGAAACGAAATTGCGACAACTATGGAGAATCGGGAAGCCTGGAAGGATCTCATTTCCACTGTCCGAGTTCGCTCGACCTAGTAGTAGTAGTAGTTCAATCATTTGAATTTCCCGCGCTATGGAGCAGGGTGGCACCTTTTAGGGACTTGTCTTAAGGATGCAAGGCAGAGATGCGCCCTGGCTGGTCCCTTTCACCTTTAAAGCATTCGTGCCGAAACGAAAACTGCCCTGGCCCTGGCCCATGTGAGGATCGAACCCACGACCTACAGGAGATGTGAATTCAATGCAACCACTACACCAAGTGCCAAGGTGGAACCTGGATGATTATTATACCTAGTGGAGTGATTATTGTATTATCTTTGTAAATACATAACTGAACTGAGGTACCGGTACTATACTACTGTACTAGAACTAGTTATTGTAGGTCAGTCAGGCCAGGTCCCCAGATCCTGCTACCTGCTATCTGACTATGCTGCTATGGCAGAGGCAGTAATGTGGTACCGGTACTACCTGTAGCTGTGGCTGTCAGCCCAGTACAGCAGTACAGCAGTAGGGCAGGCCCGATAAGCGCCAGTAGCCTATTCCAGTATTCATTATTCAGTTATTTAGTTGATCAAGAGCTGGTTGGTTTTAGCCCCGTCAACTAAATAAAATAAGTCATTGAGCAGTTGAGGGCCAGACTGGAATCCATACACTTTGCAGCTTAAAGTAAAGCGCGCCGGCTTTGGCGCTCCTAAAAATAAGAACCGGCGCCGATTTGTTGGTTTAACAATTACGGAAGTGCCATAAAAATGGCATTTAGCAGTTTAGCTGTTTCAGCATTTCGCATTTCGGCTCGCTTCGCTCGACTTTCTTTTTCTATTGTATGGCACTATGGCAGTATGGTTACTGCTGTACAGGGACAGGCTGACAGGTACAGCAGTACTGACATTGGCAGACTGCAGGACGGTTAGGTTACACTCCTTCAAAATTGGCGCGGCGCGCTTACAAATTTCGTTGGCGTGGGGTTTGCTTCGAAATTGCATCGGCTCGCGGCGCGCATAAAAATTGGTCGGCGCGCTATCCAACGCACAACGCACTTCTGCACTTTTTGGATGGATTCCATACAGGATTGAGGGCTACTGTGTACTGCTATATCGCCTGCCTATGGCAGTATGGCACCATTGAAGGTAAAGATTCTTATTATATATAATTATCTGATCTTTATATCTTTATTTGATTTATTATATGTGCACGTGTAATAGTTCACTACCGGTACCATCGACGGCTGCATTGTCATTGTTACTATTATATTTCTGCAATGAGCGGCACGAAGAAGGGTAAGCGGACTGCTGCTACACGAGTATCGCTCGCTACTGACGCAGGGTCTAGATTACCAGTTTCTAGTCCTTTGCCAACTGCTAGGCCTACTAGAATCGATATGTCGAAGTTATTTTCGTGCGATTCGTGTTCAGCTTTGTTCGTATCCAAAGCAGACTTTGACATACACTCAATTTCATGCGGATTCGATTCTGTCTCCGAGAATGACTCGGTTAACGATTGTTGCCCCCATTGTGATAAGAAGGTGAGTGGCAGCAATTGTTTGGGGTGCGAGGTCTGTGGTCATTGGATTCACGGTTCCTGTCTTCGTCTTTCGGAGGCGCAACTTGCTGTGGTTGGTAACTGCAAAAACTGTAAGATCGTCTGCAACAAATGTGAAGGTCAATGGGATTCAGCAATCAGTGACTATTCTCGGTTGGATTCTACCTCGAAGAGAGATAATGAACTGCTAAATAAACTCGAGAAATCTCTAAAAGATCACACTGCTCTATTAAACACTAAGTTTGAAGATTTGCGGAGTGAAATCGCAGCTAGGGACGACTCCCCGGTAGATAGCTCCTCCAACCCATGGTTCAAAGTACCTGTGACTACAACGAACAGGGGGAACACTAAAGCTTCCTCTTCTCGTGTCCCGATGATTTCTGTCGACGATGTAGGAAAGGAACTTCAAGAGCAGCAGAAACGGGAGAAAAACTTTGTTATACGCGGTCTCGATCTACCAGAGGATAAAGGCAAAGAGCTGGAATTCGTTAACAGTTTCATAAGTAAGGAATTATCCATCGCGGGATCCGTTGATAAAGTACTATTTAGGCGCAACAAACATGGCGAAGGATCATCGTTGTTAATTGTACAAGCATCAAATCTCGTAAGTAAGTCCCAAGTCATAAAGGAGAAGTCGAAACTGAGAAATTCCGTTGATCATCGGAATGTCTTTATTGACAACGATCTAACCAAACTACAGATGCAGCAAGCTTACCTACGTCGACAGTCGAGGGCTTCCAGACCACTAGGACGTGCGACTACAACCACAGCCAGCGCGTTTACTCCGGCTACCCCAGCTGATTCCGCCAGACCTACTGCTACTGGCACCCAGGAGCATGCCGTCCGGGGAAATCTGGGAAACGCGTAACGGGGGAATACCAGACGCACTGTGTCTCGCCTTTCATAGAATGTTGTTGCTTCAACGCCCAATCTCTAGGTAACAAATTGGCCGAATTGAACGCTTTTTTGGCCGACTGCGAATTTGACGTAATCGGAATTACGGAAACCTGGCTGACGAGCTCCTTTACTGATGGTATGCTGTCCGGGAACGGGAAGTTTAGTGTTTATCGCAACGATCGTGTTTTAAGGGCAGGCGGTGTCGCAATCCTTATCCGTGACTGCGCCCTGGGAGCACCTATCCATCGAATTGAACTTTCTGGTGAAAAATTCGAAGGTCTGGAGATCGTCGCCCTCGATCTCGTAGGTCAGCATCCTTGCCGTTTGATTTGCGTTTATCGAACCCCTTCCTCGTCAAACGATGATGATCGCCGGTTATGTCTGGGTTTATCAGATTTATGCAATGTGGACTTTCCTGTAACAGTTTTTGGTGACTTTAATTTGCCTCTTTTTAACTGGTCTGATGGATCCCACCCTGATAATAGTCTCTATAATACTTTTTCTAATTTTATTTTAGAAAGTGGCCTTGAACAACTCCAATTTAAACCAACTCGCTTAAATAGTGTGTTAGATCTTGTTTTCACTTCTGAGGATATGTTCGTATCTGATGTTGATACTCGCGAAAATTTTTCGACTAGTGATCATTCAGGAATTATTTTTAGTATCGTTTCTCCTAAACAGTATGTTCAAAATGATGATGCCGGTTTTTATAACTTTAAGAAAGGCAACTATATAAGCTTTGGTGCATACTTAGATAATTATAACTGGTCCGATGTATATAACAATTGTGAATCTGTGGATGATTATTGGTTGGCATTTGCCGAAATTTTGAAATCCGGTATCGAAAAATTTGTACCTTTCACTAAAATTTCAAGTAATAAATCACATCCGCGCTTTATAACGAAATTACAAAAGCGAAAGAAATTGTTATGGCGTCGTCGCCACACAGAAAACGGCCAAGAGGAGTATAAGAAATGTGCCAAGGCCGTTTCTAAAGGCATCTTTAGAGTGGCTTGTGCACGTGAAAACAAAATATTAACATCTGGCAAGCCTAACGCTATTTTTACTTATGTTAATAGCAAACGTAAAGTCAGATCGGGTATATCTGCGTTTAAAATGAATGGCAAAGTAATAATTGATGACACTACTAAAGCACATATATTTTCTGAAGTTTTTTCTGAGAATTTTACAAAGGATAATGAATCAATGCCTATTTTTAACCGTAGAGTAGCTAATGGTGTACACATTTCCACTGTAGATTTTTCCCCTGGTGCTGTTTATTCTGTACTTAAGAATATTAAGGCTAAATGTGGAAAAACTCCAGATGGTTTTCCCAGTTTTATTTTTGCGAAACTACCTAAATGTTTATCTGTTCCGTTGTCTATTTTATTTAAAGTATCATTTGAATCTCACGCTTTACCCTCTATATGGCTCACTGCTAACATTATCCCCCTCTTTAAGAAGGGCAGCCACACTAATCCGTATAACTACCGCCCCATTTCGCTTACATGTGTAACATGTAAAATAATGGAGTTATGTATCAAAAATGATGTATTATTGTACCTAAGGTTGCATAATATTATTAGTAAGTCGCAACATGGATTTATGAAACGTCGCAGTACTTGTACTCAATTGCTTGACAGTACTAATAAATGGTTTAAGCTGCTTGACAGTCGCAGCTCTATAGACGTTATATACATAGATTTCGCCAAGGCGTTTGATTCTGTCGTTCACTGTAAACTTTTGGCTAAACTTGCTAGCTACGGTATCTCGGGTCACTTGTTATTGTGGATTGGTGCTTTTCTATGTAATCGTACCCAACAAGTCTTGGTTGGTAATACTATTTCTGTCGTAAGCAAAGTTATATCAGGTACAATTCAAGGAAGCGTTTTAGGGCCATTATTATTTTTACTCTATGTTAATGATTTACCTGATATTATAGGTACCGGCACCTGTTGTAATTTATTCGCTGACGATCTCAAGTTGTACAGCAAATCATCAGACATCCATTCATTGGCAGAAGCTCTCAAATCACTAGAGACTTGGGCAAATGAGTGGCAGGTCAAGATAGCTGCACACAAATGTTCAGTAGTTCATTTATCTACAACTTGTATAAAGGTGTCACCTGTGCAATACTTTCTTAATGGTAACCTTATAAAAAATGATGACTTTTGTAGAGATCTTGGTGTAATTGTGAATCATGATTTGAAATTTGATCTTCACTACCGTGAACAAGTAAAGAAGGCGTATAGAGTAGTGAATATTTTATTTAAGTGTTTTTATACCGGTAACCTGAAAGCCATTTGTACAGCGTATAAGTCATATGCCAGACCATTACTAGAATATTGTACTGCCGTTTGCTCTCCATTTACGTTAGGTAGTATTGATTTAATCGAACGGGTTCAGCGTTACTTCACCCGGCGTCTTTTTAAGCGCTGTAACCTCGGCAGCCGTAGTTACATGGAGAGAATTAATTTTCTTAAGCTACAACCTCTAGAAGTACGTAGGCATATTTATGATTTAAAAATGGTGTATAGTATTTTTCATAATGATGTTGATCTAAATTTTAATGACTTTTTCACTTTAAGTACCAATATTAGAAATAGAGGCCATAACCGTAAGCTTTTCAAATCGTTTTGCCGTCTACAAATTGTAAAAAACTCTTTTTCAAACAGAACTGTAGATATTTGGAATTCCTTACCCGAAGAAATTGTCAATTCTGCAAATGTAAATATTTTTACTGATAAATTGAAAGATGTTGATCTATTGCCATATTGTCATTTTAACAGATTTTTAAATTAACCACATATATTTTTTATTTGTTTTTATTTATATTTAATCTACCAAATAGTTTTTAATATTTTTGTCATTTTTATAAAAAGGATCAATGGCTTTCGAAACAAATTATGTTTTTTTTACTTGATGATATAATCTCTGTTTACTTGGTTTTATTTCGTTGGTCATTCTTGTAGTTTTATTGTTGTTGTTTGTATTTTAGCGTTTATCCCTCTATCTGTTGCCTTTGCCCTTCTACTTAAATGTGTATTTTATCCACCTGTAAGTGTAATTTTATATATCTAATTATAACTTCTAATTAGGTATTTGTACCTAGGTGGTGTTCCCCCTGTTTATATTTTATTCTTTAAAATTAAACTGAGTGTTTTAAATAAATAAATAAAATAAAAAGACTTGATACACATCTGCAATAGAGATGATACACGCCCCGCCCCGCTCTGTCTATACTGCTATATCAGTATACTGGATACCTAACGCAGGCTGCCAGGACAGCAGGAGGCACACTTGTTTCAGGGGTGCTGGCGCTGGGCCCTGGGCACCTCGTAGCACTGCCACTTCGCCGCAGGCTGGCAGGTCACCTCGCCGCAGATAATGTGCGGCGAGGTGTCTTGCGCCTTGCGGCGACCGGCGAGGTGTCTCACTGCAAATGCCATTTCGCCGCAAATTATCGGACACCTCGCCGCAAGTCATATTAATAATTTATTTATATATTTACAGGGAAGCCTAGTTATGGCATTGTACATTATTACATGAAGAAATAAAATAATACGGTAAGGTTTGTTGCGTTCTATTACTGTATTATAATTACTGCATTATTATAGTATAGATACATTACAGGCTGACAGCTACACAGTCTGACACTGACAGTAAGAGTATTTGAGTAGGCTGTAGGCCTAACGTATTAGATTATAGTAGGCCTACTGTCTGACTGTACTGTCAGACTGTACTGTAGTAAAACAATCCTAATCGTATGTTTGTCAAAAATGTTGATCAGATGTTTAAAACAAGTGTGACGTCATGAAAGGTTTCACTTAAAAATTAATATTTAAAATTGTAATGTATGCATGCCTACAGTATACCGGTATTTCACTAGTTCAAATTTGGAATAAACATTTCATTGCGAAATTTATCTATCTAATAACTATTTACGTACATGTACAATGCGTACACGTAGTTTTAGTAATGTAGTAACCGGGTAGGACTAAAAACCCAAACGGACCCAAACGGTACCCAAACGCCAGGTTGGAATTTATGTAGAGTTTGCTCAACATGTGTGGCGCGCATTTAGGATCCTGGCGCGAAGGAACAGGGGCGTGTGGCGCGCATTTCTGCATTTAGGATCCTGGCGCGAAGGAACAGGGGCGTGTGGCGCGCATTGAGGATCCTTGGCGCGGAAATGGCTGAATGGACTGATGGATGTCATCGTCATGTACAGTATCAAAATGCACTGGCTGACTGGCAACATATAACTGTATAAAGCCACTCTACTTCTGTACTTGAAATTCTACCAGTCAGCCAGTAGAGCACATTTTTAAAAAGAGTTAGGCTTAGCCTTAAAAAATTTTTCTCGCTTCGCTCGCATTTGTGTATTATGTCTATTGTATTACGCCCTACTCTTATTGCTGTATTGACTTATTCATCATTCAAATAACAGAATAACTGTAATGAGGCCTACTGTAATACGTAATAATATGGATAGGGCCTATTTGATTACAGTGATATTTTATCACCCACATTACAGCATTATGGACAAACCGACAGATTGATCATTGAAGGTACCATATCCAATCCACTTTAATCATCATGGCCAATATCAGGCAGTCAGGCCAAAGTTTTAATGTGTTTAATAATCAAAGTTTAATAATGAGTTGATTGAAAGGTTTTTCAATTGTTCACACCAATATAGCCTAAAACCACGATTCAGCAGATTTTCCGTGCTCGCTACACTCCGATTTGATTCATAATCACATCTGTAGGTAAAAAACAGTCGCTTGACGCTTGACCTACCAAAAATGTTAAAATTTTCTTGCTCGCTACGCGCGCAATTTCAATTTAATCACATCTGTATTTGAAAACAGTCGGCTGACCTACTATCTGAATATTACAGTATTACTGTATTAATCTTAACATTTCTGCAAAATTTTCTTGCTCGCTACGCTCGCATTTCCATGTTAAAATACTGTGTAGGAGTAGGTCTAGGTACTGCAGTATAAACTGGTAAATGATTACAATAATTGCAAAATTTCATGGTCAACCTGTCAATGGTTGGCGCGCATTGAATGTCATGCAGTCATGGCTGGCGCGGTTTTCGTTTAACCAGAACACGTGTGGCGCGCTTTTTGTCAATATTCCATATAGGCCCAAACGGATCCAAACTGTGAAATACGGAGTTATATCGGACTCATTCATATCACAACGGTGTGGCGAAAAGATCTGGAAATACAAGTGGTTGTGTAGAGTTGTGTAAGTTGTGTAAAGTTGTGTAGAAAAACGGAAAGAAAATATTTGACTTAAATGCTTAATTAATTAAGTAAAACCTGAATTGATGTTCTGCATGCCGAGATGTACTGATATAGGATGGTACCGGTACAAAGTACTTTCAGTTTGTCAGTACAGCAGTATAACTCCATAAATCTGAGTGTGGGTACTATTTGAGTCAGTTCCAATATTTTGATGATAAAATCGCCACAACTGACAACGGAGGTTATAGTTGCCACAACGGGGGAAGCAATCGCCACAACAGATGCTATAGTTGCCCAAACGGGGGACACAATCGCCACAACAGATGTACAGTAGTTGCCACAACGGAGGAAACAATCGCCACTACGGAGGTCATAGTTGCCACAACGGGAACGGGGGATACAATCGACACAACAGATGCTATAGTTGCCACAACGGAGGAAATAATCGCCCCAACAGATGCTATAGTTGCCATAACGGGTGATACAATCGCCACAAGAGATGCTATAGTTGCCATAACGGGGAAACAATCGACACAGCAGACGCTATAGTATAGTTGCCACAACGGAAATGATACAATCGCCACAACAGCTGCTATAGTTGCCACAACGGAGGATACAATCGCCACAACAGATGCTATAGTTGGCACAACGAGGGAAATAATTGCCACAACTGATGATATAGTTGCCACAACGGAGGAAATAATCGCCCCAAAAGATGCTATAGTTGCCACAACGGCGGAAATAATTGCCACAACAGATGCTGTAGTTGCCACAACGAGGGAAATAATTGCCACAACAGATGATATAGTTGCCACAACGGAGGAAATAATCGCCCCAAAAGATGCTATAGTTGCCACAACGGGGAATACAATCGACACAACAGATGCTATAGTTGCCGCAACGGGGGAAATAATCGGCACAACAGATGCTATAGTTGCCGCAACGGGGGAAATAATCGGCACAACAGATGCTATAGTTGCCACAACGGCGGAAATAATTGCCACAACAGATGCTATAGTTGCCATAACGGGTGATACAATCGCCACAACAGATGATATAGTTGCCACAACGGAGGAAACAATTGCCACTACGGAGGTTATAGTTGCCACAACGGGTGACACAATCGCCGCAACATACTGTACCCCTATGTTATGCAATGGACATTATGTATAAAGTAGCGCATAATATGTATATTGCACATACTTAACATTGTAGTACCATGTACATACTATAATTTTAGTTATAATAAAGACATTGATTTATAATGATTGATTGTTATTTAAAAATATTTCATTTCATTTCGACAGATTTTAACCGCCATTGGGATCTCGCGTCGACTCGTCGTCTTTCCCTCCTCTTGGGTGTCCGGATCGTCCTTCGCTGGCGAGTCCGGGGTGGCTGACCGGTACCGCCTCGTCGCGGCCTCTCGAATCGTTTGGTCTGTATCGCCCGGGTTCCGCGGCGGTGTTTCTCTCCCCTCTGAGACTTGGGGCCTATGTTCGCTCATCTTATCCTCCTCTGTTGTGGTCACAGTTTATTAGTTGTGTCGTTGGTAGTTTTTGACTAGCTGATGTTGACTAGTAGTTTTTGACTGGTTGAACTGGCAGAACAACGAAATCTGCCTTGCCGCGGCATGACTGGTCCTCTCTGTTGCAACAGCCAAGTGTTAGATCCAGCTTCACACTACAGCTGAGCAACATGTATGAGGTTCTTGCCTCTGAGGCGGCAGATCACTGTGAGGGCTATACTGCCTTCACAGAAGCAGTTAAGATAGCAGCTGCAGAAACAGTTCCTGTTACCCTCGAAACAGGAAAGGGCCCCCTGGACTAACAACAAAATCCAGAAGTGCCGAAATGACCTATACAGTATAAGGCGCAGAAAGAGTCCCGACTCAAACAGACTACAGCGGCCAAGAATGCAGTTAAGGCTGCATCTAGGTCCCTCCCTGAACAGGCAGTACTCTGTTAATCCAAAGGAGCTAATAAACCAACAGGTTGCTGCCATCAATGATGCCGACGACAGCAGGCAATCATCCCAGGCATGGAAATCAATCAACTTGCTTACTGGACGGAAAAGCCAACCAACCACCAAGGTTAAGGCTGAATCACCAGCCGATCGCCTCAATGGTTGGAAGGCCCACTTTGAAAAGCTCCTCAATAATGACAGGGTATTGCTTGATAACTTTATAGAAGTAAAAGTGTCTGAGTCTGTACTCCCAGATATTCCCATTGGCGATATCTCCTTTGCAGAAGTGAAGGCTGCTGCAAAGAGCATTAAGACCAATCGTGCCAGTGGAGTAGATGGTGTTCCCCCTGAGGTCGTTAAAATACCTGAGTGTTTAAAGCTCATCTATCCCATCATAGTAGACATGTACCGAACAACAAGAGTCCCACAAGAAATGAAAACAAATAAGTTGGTGCCAGTTCCCAAGAAGGGCAACCTAACACTCTATGGTTCTTTTTGGGGGAATCTCATTGATCTCGATTGCTGCAAAGCTATACAATAGAATTATATTAAATCGCATCAGGGATCCCATTGAGAGACTGCTCCGTGGAAATCAGAATGGATTCGGTAAAGGTCGTGGGACCATGGAGCCCATTTTGGCACTTAGAAGGATAATTGAAGAGTTATCAAAAAAGAAAGACAGGCATCTGGCTGTTATCTTTGTTGACTTCTTCAAGGCCTTTGATTCATCAGTCTCCCGCTCACGTATGTTCAGTATACTTTCATTATATGGGATTCCTGATGAAATTATTGCAGCAATCAGATCAGTATACGATGGTTCGACAACATTTGTGTCTACTGTTGATGGTGACACAGAACCATTTGAAGTGTTATGGGGCGTCCTCCAGGGACACACACTTGCACCATTCTTGTTCATAATTGTGGTTGACTATGTTCTACGCATGTCCTTAGATCATCATAATGATGATGGGGCGATGATAACTCCACCTACTGGCTCCAGAAGTCGAGGAAATCCTGCCAAGTACCTAACGGATCTAGACTTTGCTGATGACTTAGGAGTACTCTCAGAATCAGTAGAAGGAGCCCAACGGCTCCTCAGCTCATTAGAACATGCTGCTTATAGCGTTGGTCTTTTTATTAACTCCAGAAAGACCAAAATTTTGACAGTTAACTTTGAAAGTTCTCAGCAAGTCTCCGATCGGATGAGCATAAGCTCAAAGGATGGTATGCTTGAGCATGTGGACGACTTCTGTTACCTGGGATCATGGATCCGGAAGTCAGGTGAGGACCTTCGAATACGTAAGGGAAAGGCATGGGCAGCCTTGAATGGGCTTTCCAGGATTTGGAAGTCACCGAGAATTAATAGGAAACGTAAGGTCCGATTATTTAGAGCAGCAGTAGTTCCAGTACTCCTCTGTGGGAGTCCATGCTGGGCTCTAACTGCTGAGGACACCAAATCTCTGGATGGCACATTCACAAGAATGGTACGCCGGGTTCATTGTGTCAAGTACAATGCACACATCTCCAACCAGACACTATATAACATTGGAGGTGTCTCATTGGTTCCCCCAAGCTTGACACTAGAACAAAATCGCCTCCGTTTTGCAGGATATTGCTTTCGCCGTGAGGACCAGCCAGTGCGGAAAAGATCTTCTGGCGTTCCTCGTGTTCCAGGGATATTTAAGGAAAGGAGCAGGTTACAGCCACAGCATTTTCAAACCAAAACAATAAACGATCTTGTTACCTACAAATTGAGGGAAAATAGCAGATTTCAGTGGCGGGCTTTTCTAACCAAACAATATACGTTGTTGTTGGTTACCTCATAACCAAAACAATAAACTGTGTTGGCCAGGTTACATGGTGTCGCTTTTCTAACCAAAACAATATAAGTTGTTGTTACAATAGATAATACTATAAATAATTATTACCGGTAGGCCTACCACCAAATTATATTTTATTGGTTATACATATCTGCCGTTTTGTGCTCTTTTTACCTTGCATCTTTATTCCATAATAAATATAGCACGTAATAAAAATCATTATTATTCTATCCATTATCCTACCACAGCAACCTGCTCCTTTCCCTCACTTAATAATTATCATTGTTAATTCGCCGGGATGTGCTTTTAATTCACCAAGATAGGTTTTTTGCGACTATCAAGATCAACCCCCCCCCCCCCCCCCCCCTCCCTCCATCATGCCCCTGTGAAACGTATTGACTCCTACTGTATATCTGTACACATTGAGTGCTTGTTGATTTAGTGCATTTAATACTGTCCACGATCAGCAAGTAATCACATAACATCCAATCAAACAACAGCCCATAACAACTTAAAGCGTTATTTATAAAACAGGCAATATCATTGGATGTTCAAAAAGTTAATGCTCGGACAAATAGCAAACTATGCCCCAGTAATCACTCGAGCCACCATTGTCCGTTCTGCTACTTCCCTGTCCTTTGTCTGGCAGGACCTCCGTGCGCACTTCGGCATTCAGTCATCGGGTTCCCATTTCATTAATTTCTCTGATATAACCCTGGAACACGAGGAACGCCCAGAAGATATTTTCCAACGACTTGTTGCCTTCCTCGATGACAATCTCCTCACCCGGGAATCTGGAATCCACCGTATGGGTGCACCCATAGCAGATGACGAAGATATGTCACCATCTTTAGAGAACCTCCTTACATTAACATGGCTACGCCTTCTCCATCCCGACCTTCCTCGGTTAATACAGCAGCGCTATGGAACCGAGCTACGTAATCGTTGACCACTTCCTGAGTACCTGTCGCTTTCTCCCAGAACAAGACCGTCAATTCCTTATTCGTACCCATACTGTGGATGTCCTAGAGGAAACTGAGATTACCAACAGTTTTGCTGATACTACAATCAATGCTACTAATGATACGTTTGATGATGGCAGTTACTTACCCTCATCTGCTCACCTTGTCGAGGTTGTGCGCTCACCCATCCTCAGTGTCCATTACCGATATCGTCCGCTGTTTATTCTCCTCGATTGTGGAGCCGAGGCTGATTTAATACGGGAGTCCCTCGCCCGTGAACTGGGTGTCCGAATCATCCCCAGTGTTGCTCAACTCCCTTCCCTTGCAGATGGATAAGACAATACGGGAGTCCCTCGCCCGTGAACTGGGTGTCCGAATCACCCCCAGTGTTGCTCAACTCCCTTCCCTTGCCGATGGAGCAGACAAAAAGTAGAAATATCAAAGGAAGTAGAGTAAGCGTGCACTTAGATGGAAGAACTTCAACTGGAATAATCATATCAGACATAATAACTTCATATCAATCTCTGATATTAAGACACTATGAAAAAATGCATGAATATCACATATTATATTTCAGTAAATATCCTCAAAATTTTAATTCCTATTTTTATTCGTGTTTTCATACTCTGAATAATATTTTGTAGGCCTGCCATTAACCCTTCCTGGCTGGAGCGTACTAACAATCCCCCATATGCGCCACGGGCTAGACCGTACATGGTAGGCTACAACCAAATGATACAATCAAATTTGCTATCATTGTGCCTACTCTTCTGTTTTACTTACAGTAACAAGCACTACATCTTTATTAAACACTCAAATAAAATAAAAACTTTGTGGGAAAGGGACACAGCGAATCGACCTATGCTATTTTTATACAGCCTGAAATTAATTTCCTTAAATAATTAATACCCGACCAATTAATCGATACATTTCTTTGTATAGTTGACCACCAATTACTGCTTTACTGTTTATTTGCACAATAATATGCTGGTCAAACACAACTGTGAGTTTGTGTGTTATAAGTTCTAAGAGTCAAAGTACTGCACACTACAGTTAAAATAGGTCTATTCATTTAGAAATAACGATTTTTTATATAAGGGTTGTGTGATGATTCCTGTACAATTTAATTTTTTTTCCAAAATATATTCTAGAACAAAAATATAAAAAATTGATCGCTAGAACATCTTCTATAACATTTATAAAAAATAGCAAAAACTAGCTGGTATAAAAAATCTGGTCAATGGGTAGCCGAGGTGGCAGTGGATTAGGTGGGAGTGTGAGTGTCAGGGGCTAATGGCTGAGCTGGTTAGGCCGAAACGTACGTATAGCGCTGGTTCAACTCCCGGTGACGTGCTTTCTCATTTTTCCACTTATGAACAAACCGCTAATATTACACGTTTAATTACAGTTGCAACCGCTCAACTCCAATTTATTTTAATTGAAAACTAAATGTGGCTACATACGAAAACTACAGTAGGCCTACATATACACGGGGTAGTGTATGGCGGTTAGGTTTTAGCTGAGAATCGGGAAGCCTGGAAGGATCTCATTTCCACAGTCCGAGCTCGTTCGACCTAGTGATAATAATAAACCGCTTCGCTTTGAAAATGAAAATTGGCATGGATGGAGCAAAATATAATAATCAGCAACTGAGTAAATTATAATATTATTAAAGATAAAGGAGCCACTTCCAAATTAAATTACCTAATAAATTCCCAACGTACTTAGTGTTAATTCAGTATGTAAATTCGGCACATTTAGTTACACATTGAAGAAGATCATAACAGGTCTGTGATCGGACAGATATCTCCCATTCGGCCTTATATCAACAATAACCTCTTGGCGCACAACTGAGCATTTCATATTCACGTAAATATAGTCGATTATTTTTAGCATTTTCTCCGACTCACCGGTAAACCCTGTAAAGGTAGGCAAGTCCTCAACATCATCGAATAATGACTTGCTGTCACGTAGCCATGACAACTGGTTTAGGTACTGCAGAGGCTCTTCGTCGCTGGCAGCGTTAAAGTCTCCACACAGAATCATCGGCCAATCAGAATGGTTCGCCATCTTATTTGATATCAACTCTAAACCGAAAACTCTCGCAGACGCCGTCTTGTGGTCTAAATGAGTATTGTAAATACGAATTCTACCGTTATGTTTCAGTTTGAATTCACCCCACGTACATATTCTTGGAAGTCTCGTATCCTGGTATCTGGATCCTGGAACTAACGGTGTTTCGCTCAGCCAAAATGTACCGGAATCTAGTAATTCCACTGCTTCAATGTTATAGAATATCGGATTACACTCATTCTCTTCCTTGGTATTACTAGCCTGACGTCCAGCCCCGAACCATTTATAATCCCCCAATCCTTCAGCAATCTCTGTAACCTGATGCATCAATGTTTCCTGCAGACACAAGAATGTCGGGTTTCGGTTCCTAAGGAAATCTAGAACGTCGTTTTTCCTTTCTTTCCAGTTATCGACTCCGTCATTTGGAGTGTCGTATCGGACGTTAAACGTCATCAGCGACAACGGAAGTTTTTCTGGTTCACTCATTATTCTGCTTCCGGAGTTCAGAGTTGAAAATCTAGGTCCACCAAATTCCGTTGCTAGTACTTTCACTTTCAACTTGTTAAAAGTTTTACAGCTCAAAGAAAGCAACATTGACCTACATTAAAAAAAAAATACCCAAATTGTACCGTGGGTCTACAGAATGCAGTAGTACGCGCTATCCGATATTTTATACTCTATAAACTGGTTCTACACCGGCAACCATCAACAACAGCCAATAACCATTATCCACAATAACATTCGTTCCCGTGGACAGTTCGGAAAAAACAATTTGGCCCTGGACAATTCGGCCTCGTTACGGATCCGGGCAATCCCTGAATCCAGTATCCCTGAATCTGGAATCCGGTAGGCCTACCATTTTGTTTTTGTTAGTTATGGTTGCTAAGGAGCAGTAACTGATACTGTATCTACCGTAATTAATAAGTGTAGGCCCTTACTATCAGGACGCAATAATTTTTATTGTCCGTTTAAATCCTTTTTTTGTCCTTTTTTTCTACTTTTTATGTCCTCCAGAAATCTAGCGTTAGGTTCCATGCTACCGGTACCGGTTGATCTACTGCTGTTCTCTCAGGCTATCAGTACCGGTATTAGTATATAGAGCACTATTTTGCAGTATTGCATGTACAGATGTAGGTATAAATCAGGTATTTTAGTACCGGTACCAGCAGCCGGTTCCACCAACTCTCACTAACCGCTTAGTGTTAGTGCTAACTGCTTAGTGCCACTAACCTGAGCCACCCTTATCACTTAGCCTGTTCCACCAAGCTCACTAACTGTAAGTGCCACTAACACGTTAGTGCGATTTGCTTAGGGACCTCTAGATATCCCTAAAAGCTACACTAACTGCTGAATTTACTTTTGTTGGTCGGATATTATTACTTGCGATTGATTACAAATATATTTCAATTTGTTTTGATTGAACCCTATCATACTGTATGTACTGTACACCACTTTACATACATTATTTCCACTTTACATGTATACATTTTACTTTATACACTTTACTAATTTTATTTTATTTTCGAAGGTGTCAATTTTACTTAAATGAAAATTTGTTATTATTTATTATTAAATATTTATTTACAATTTACTTACTATTTATTCTATAATATTATATTACTCGTTAGTCGTAACTGTTATTTCGCCCCCATATTGACACAAAAAAATAGCAAAGGAAATCCATTTATATATGATTAGGTATAATTATTCTCAAAACTATCTTGCATCGCCCAACAATTATCCCTGCGTCACACGACGAGTCTCATTCTGCAACTAATCCCGATTGAGGAAGAGAATATCTCTCACATATTCCCACATATGTTTCCCATCCTTGCGGCCCACACAAATGACGCTGAGCTCATCCTGTTGTTGATGTTATAAGAAATAACGTTGTTGAAAATAAGTTTTTACTCAAGATAATATAATTTGACACGAGTTTAAATTACATAATTAATTGTAATAATAGAAATTAGACTGAGTATTTTCAATAAATTTAAAATAACATGGTTCAATAATTGTAAGACAGCATAAAGTAAATGAATGGCTACCGATAAAATTGACCTTCGGCATGTCTTAAAAATATACTTCGTATTGATAATCTTAGTAATCATAAATCACGGCTAATGATTCCATCAACTAAATATTCTACTATTATTACGCAATTGATAATAGAAAAATACGTGCCGACGACACTAATATTTAACAAACGCCAAATGAATACCAATCTGTTGCATGTTAACCCTCCCACCCCCACCCACCCCCCCCCCCCCCACCCACACACACCCCACCTAACATGTATCCACGTATGGTAGAACTCACTTACAGCCAATATGCCATCTATACATTTTGGGCCTGTTTCCATTCCATATACAGTATTTCATTAAAGAACTGTACTAAGCCTACAGTATACTACGACTACTATTCTAATAGTTGTAATTACTGTAGCGCGAACATTCATTAAAGTAATGCCTTCAAAATCGATGGAGTCCTTCAATACATCCTCTCAAGGGATATGTGAATTAGCTCTTTTATATTTGAGCTGTTTAGATAATTTAATTATGTTTATGTATCTTGATTAGTTAAATGACATTGTTAAATATATATATATATTACGCAGTATATTAAATATATATGTTCCGTGAGTGGAAATTTCACATAAATGCATATGGCTAACCTATCAAGCAAAAAAAAAAAAGATACAGAGGTAGAATAAAACGTCTGTCCTTATCTGATCAGATCAGATCTGATCTGACGGCATCTGATCCTATAACCAATCAGGAGAAAGAGATATAGGTAAATAGACAATAGGGGATCAGGTTGCCATGTTACATATCAGTATCATCATATGACATAGCAGTAGGCCTTCAGGCATACCGGTATGCAGCCAATGCAGCAAAGGCATGTTAAAAATGCGATATACAGTAGGATGAAGGATAGATAGATAGATAGATTTATTTATACATTATGTAAAACAATAACAAATACACCAAACAATGTACCGGTATAAAGGTATTGTCCAACATAACATATAGGATTACGCCTAAAGCTTTGCAGCTTATTTCCAAGGGGGTCCTTTATGTTACTTGGTTACAAATACAATATTACACTACGCTAACCTAAAACCAATATAAAACGTAATTACACTATGTACATGTACAACTTTATCGAGAGCGTGACAATGTCCGACTCAACGATAAAGATGTAATGTACAGAACAATTTATTATAAAACGTAATTACAGTATAAATAGTAAATAATTAATAAACTAATAACTTACTGTAGGACTATTGTACCTATTTTTACATTGCACACGGAGGTGAGATTTAACTGCAGATTTAAAAGAATGTTGATTATCTAGGTTTTTAATTTCATTAGGCAGAGCGTTGCAATTTTTAATGCCGTTAAAAAAGAAAGTATCAGATTCAAAGGATTTACAATTCGGGAGGTAGAAGTTTGAAGCACTAGCTCTGGTACTGTAAGAGTGTGTATCGCGTACTCTGTTGAATTTTTGTTTTAGGTAATTGGGACATTTACCATTATACACTTTATGCACATGGACATGGTTAAGGCGTAGCTGCTTAACACTACTATCTAAGTTAAGTAGTCCAGATTCAGAAAAGTCATCTGGAGTTAGGTGGTGCCTAGGTTTGTAGTCTTTAATAAATCGTTCTACTTTATTCTGAGCTACTTGTAATTTACATTTAAGCTGTTTGGTTACGCCTTCATACCAAGAAGCGCATGCCTAGTCCATGTGACACTGTATTAAAGAAGTGCAAAGTAACATGCGGGAGTCGGTGTTCAAACTATTTTTATTTCTGTATAGAAACCTAAGCCTACTGTTAACTTTCGAGAAAATATTTTTCACTGTACTTTCTCCTGATAAGCAGTTATCCAAGCCTAAATATTTAACTTCCTTTTTATTTTCAATCTTATGTCCAGTACTAGTGTCTTCAAACTTAGTTACCTTCTTTAACTTTCCTTGGAACCAAACAAAATACTTTCAGTTTTACCGTAGTGAATGGATAGCTTATTATCAACCAACCACTCATTACAGGATTCTATAACTGCACTTAACTTTTGGGAAATATGGATAGGATCTTTATGAGAGAAAATAAGAGCACTGTCGTCGGCATATAAAATGAGTTTAAAATCGGGATCTATACTATTATCATATCATTTACATAGCATACAAAAAGCAGAGGACCTAATATAATATATATATATATTTCAACACATAAACCAATGAAGATTAATAGTGCCCACCACGATACAGAATAATTGATGCACGCCTACAGTAGTAGTACAGATTCATAAATTCACAAATTAATAATTATTATAATATTGCACGCACATGTGAAAAATATTAACTTAACCTGATTTGCACTCCAGAACACGCTCTCTTTGACGAAAAGCATCAAATAAATACCGACCCAGGTTTACCAACTTAGCTTTGTTGCTGTTCCCCCCAAGTAACTCACGGAATTTACCCTCAGTTGGGGTGTTTAAATAACGCACACTGAAATATTTCTCGCGAATTTCAGTAAAACTCTCACACACCAGTAGGAAATGAAATTCATCTTCAATGGCGTTGATATTGCACAATGGACAAATTCTTGCTTCCCTGGGTATCCTGTACCACCTACCCCATTCAATCAGCAGTGCATGTGATGAGCATCTAAACCTAGCTAAGAGTCTCATTAAACCAGTGTGACCACGTAGCATCGATAGATAGTTTTCCAAGCCAAATTTAACTTTCACATAATGTAACCCCTTGGGTGACTGGTCAATCGATCCCCACCACGCCTGTATAAACTGCGCCTGTAATCTATCTTTCACATTAGAAAGAAACACCATATCATTCTCCACCCCTTGATTATCCCAGGCCCCGCTAAACCCCAGATTATTTATTAAGTCACGCACAGAAGACGCCCAATTCTTACAAATACTATGAGTATTGATATCATTTAGTTGCATTTCATACGCATGCTTAATAAGCCTATTATCATTACACTTTACAAGTTTCAGCCAAAACTTTATAATTCTCAAATGCCTATCCAATATGAGCGGAAATACTCCGGATTCCCCATAGACCATAAAATTGGGAGTCGTCAGTTTAACTCCAAGTTGCCGCTTCAAAAATTTTAATTGCACGCGTTCTGTTTCAACCGACGATTGAAAACCCCACACTTCACTACCGTACAATAAAATAGGTTTCACTAATGAATTAAACAGTTCACAGGCCAACTTAAAGTCGGTTGTAGGAAAATTGACTAAATATTTTAGCAGCGCAAATTGCGCTTTCTCGTCTTTGTCTGCCAGACATTTCTGTGCAGTTGCAAAGCTACCACCACTAGTAAATATAATTCCTAAATATGTATAGTCGCTAACAACCTTGACCTCGTGGCCATTAAACATCCATTTTTCATGCATTGAAACTTGGCCTCCTTTCCTGAAAATTACTACGTTTGATTTATCGAGGTTAACAGTTAGCGACCAATATGCACAATAATTACTCAACACATCAAACGCATGTTGCAGATCTTCCACTGAGTTAGCTATAAGCACAATATCATCTGCGTAAAGTAATAACAATAGTTTGAGAACACCAATAGAGATACCTTGTACACCATTATTATGCAGTTCGGCTTCTATATCATTTAAAAATAGATTGAACAACAAGGGACTGAGACATTCGCCTTGCCGTACTCCTAACCAACAAATAAAGTCATTGGAATAAACACCATCTACCCGAAAGCGAGATTTAACTGAGTTGTACATACTTTTGATTACATTTAACACATTCCCCGAAAACCCCAGCTTTAGTAGCTTAACCCACAATGCACTTCTGTCAACGCAATCGACTGCTTTCCTTAGGTCAACAAATGCACAATATAGTTTACCTATACCACTAGTTACAAAATGATCAATTATAGATTTAAGTATAAATATTTGGTCTACTGTAGCGCGGCCCCAACGAAACCCTGATTGGGATTCAATAACCACTCCAAATCCTTCGGACCACCATTGTAGTCGTTATTTAATACCAATGTGAATAGCTTACCAAATGCACTTAATAGAGTAATACCTCTGTAGTTATTTGGGTCTCTCAAATCGCCCTTCTTCTTAAAAATAGGAGACACTATACCAGTAGACCAGCTATCCGGAAAATAACCGCACTGTAAAGCTGCGTTAAAAATACTGGTTACGGTTGGAACTAGGGCCTGTGCCCCATCAATGAAAAATTCATTTAGAATACCATCGAATCCAGGTGCCTTATTCCTACGTAACTTTAAAATGGTGTTGGCCACCTCCTCCTCCTCGATGGGCGAGCCAATATAATTCTCAAAAATATATCTAGCTTGCTGTTGGTCGTAATCATTTGCACCGGGTGGGCTGATTCCCATATCCTGAAAACTAGAGCCAGTGTCATTTAACGCTGTAAAATGTGCTTCAAAAGTTTCAGCACTAACCGGTGATTTACTGCATTTACAGTACTACCGTGAGCACATTCACAACTGCGCCTTAGCAGCTTCCAAAACTTTTTTGTATCCGCAACTTTGTAGTTGCGTAGCGCATCTGATTTCTCACAATTATAGTCATATCGCGCTTTGCGCAATGTTTTTTTTATATTTACTACACTTTTGGACCATTATAGCACAGGAAGTAGAATCCTTAGATTCTTTGAAACACCCTAATGAATGTTTAAATGCATCCCTAGCTAAGGCACAGTTCTCATCGAACCACGGCGCACTAGGCCTACCACTACTGCAACTGTTAGACACATTACTAGTATTTGGATCAACTTTAAAATATAAATCGGCTACATCACATAATATGTCCGTAAAATCATTAACGGCTACATCAACTTTACTGCTGGTTAGCGGCTCCAGACAAGTCACATTGTCTAGGACCTCGTCAAACCTAGATTGTATCTGCTCCGAGCTAAGTCCTAAGTATGTCCTTGAAACGGTCCCGCTGCGAAGGACGATATTTGTATTTATTGCCGGCGTCACTTGGGAGGCCACCAGCAGTATTGTTAATATTACGGTTATTGTTAACATTGACATTAGTATTACTGCTTGCACCGAGACTAAAAGTTGCTGATACTACACAATGGTGGGATATAATATTGGGGTCATTTATTATAAAATCATAACAACAATTGATAAGTTCAATGTCTCCCAAAAAATAATCAATTGTTGATTTACGTAAACCGCAACGTCCGCCATCCGCAATAAATGTACAAGCTCCCACGCCTCTATCAGCGCCTACCCGTCCATTGAACACTTTCAGCGTAGTAGACCGGCATAGAGATATGAGTTTTTCTCCATGCCGATTAACAGTGCTGTCCATGTTACTGCGCAGCCTCATCTCACTGGGTAATACAGAATCATCAAAAATATAATCGTCTGGTAAAAGGCTTTCTAAACCAACACAATAGGAATCATTTGCAATGTAATCTTCCAAGGTACCTGTCCTTGCATTGAGGCCACCAACAATTAAAATACTTGCTTGGCTACAGTACAGGGAAATTCCCTCCAGCAACCTATCAAACACACTACCGGTATCATTTAGATTGCTAGTTGATGTATCCGGTGGGATATATGCAGCACACAAAATTAAATCTTTTCCAAGCTTTGAACCTGGCTTGCCTTCAAATTTTAACCATAAAAGATCTTCAGTAGCAAAATCCGCTAATTGACTAACTTTTAATCCCAGAGAATCTGATACATATACAGATACTCCCCCGCTATACCTTTTAGCCTTCCTATGTTTATACTTCCTACATACCTCGAATGGACTAAAACCAGCTATATTTACATTACGAATATTGTGGAGACAGCCAGGTCTCCACACAGACAAAAATATCGTGCTCTGAAATAGTTTCGCAAAATTTAGGATCAGCTACCGCAGTTGTTAACCCTTCCACATTCAAGAGTCCCACCTTCAGTCGTTTATCATTGCGATTCGTCTGAGTGTGTCTCAGTTTTGAATTTTTAAATCCTATCCCGTCTGGTTGGCCGTGTCGGCTAGAAAACCCCCCGACCTGTCTCTGATTTTCCAATCCCCGCTAACGCCCGCCATATCCCTCTCAATAACAATTACTGGTGTTTGCTGTTGTGAGCCCTGGCTACCCACAGCCGACTCCAAACAACTGTCTAGGTTTGGTCCCGGGTTCAACCCCTCGCCCGGGATAGGGGCCCCAGAACTCCGACCGGATTCTGACTGGGAGCCATCTGTTCGCCTGCTGGACGATGGAGGGTTATCCTGTGTTAGGATACTACAGTACTAGGAATGAGGACCTAACATAATATAGCACCTATGTACCGTGCAGCTTACTGTGTAATATGATTACAGTAGACTGTCAGAATAGAAGTACAGACTGTCATATATCATACATCTTGTTTCTTACACCACAGACAGACAGGCCTACATTGCTGTCACGTACAGACAATGGCCTACTGAACATTGTTACCGATCACTACACGGTCGCCTAACAAATTGGCGCTGCGATAAATATAAACTCAATTATTAATTTAATTATACCTTATGTACATTTAATTATAATGCGTTGGTGTTCTTCAATACAGAAGATGAAACTGCAAAGATTGAACTGTACCGTCTGACCGGACCGGAAACCGGTAGGCCTACACTCCTACCTACCTACAGTCTACAATACCGGTAGTACAGCTACAGTTGTACAATACAGTGCAATACTATACAGTTGACAGTCTGCAGGCTACGCTACAGTCAGCCTCAGCAAGTTACTAATAGAATTTCAGCAATACAACAATCAGACAATAATACAGTTAGCCAACAAATTACAATGGCTTACAGAGGCGTTAAATACAGTAACGTTTGTGCTCCCTTTAACCCTGAGCCTGTATCAGTGTATGGAATCCATCCAAAAAGTGAGCTGGATAGCGCGCCGACCAATTTTTATGCGCGCCGCGCGCCAATGCCATTTCGAAGAAAAACCCCGCGCCAACTAAATTTTTAAGCACGCCGATGCAATTTCGAAGAAACTCCGCGCCAACTAAATTTTTAAGTGCGCCACACATTGAAACAATTTTGAAGAGCGCCACGCCAATGCAAATTCAATTTTGAGGGAGTGTAACCAATCTGCTGATCTGTCAATGTCAGTCAGTACTGCTGTACCAGTCCCTGCTGCGGGCTGCCCTATATCTGTATACAATACAACAGTAGCCTAACCACTGAACCATACAACAGAAAAAGAAAGGCGAGCGAAGTGAGCCGAAATTTTTAAACAGCTAATGCTATTTTTAAGGCACTTCCATAATTGTTAAACCTGTAAACTAACAAATCGGCGCCGGTTTTTATTTTTGGGAGCGCCACGCGCCAAAGCTGCAAAGCTGAAAGCCGGCATGCTTTACGATTTTCGAGCGCGCCACGCGCCAAAGTCGGCGCGCTTTACGATTTTCGAGCGCGCCACGCGCCACATTGGCGCGCTTTTATTGCAAAGTGCGCCGGATTAATCCGGCGCAAAGTGTATGGATTCCAGTCTGGACCCTGAGAAAGACCGGTGGGAGACATACTTGGTTATGTTCCGTACGATTCTCAGAACTACAAACTGGGTGAAACCGGACAATACAGCAATAACAGCATTAGAAGAAGAACAAGCCAAGACAGATATATTCATTTCGAACTGCGGTTTAGCAACATTAGATCTGCTGAATGATTTACGATATCCAGCAGATATTACAAAGGATCCAATTGATACATTGTTGGATACCATTACAACTTACTATCGCAAAGGCAAGTCCAAGGAAGCAGCAAGGAGAAAATTCAGACTGTGTACACAGCAAAAAGAGGAAAGCATTACAGATTATGCAAAAAGATTGCGTAACCTTGCCAGAGATTGTCAATTTACAGATTTGGATGGCCAATTACGAGAACAGCTGACTGCTGGTTTAATAGATAATCATGTTGCAACCGAATTGATACAAAAGCAGGAAGATACATTCCCTGAAGCGCTAAATACGGCAATTAGCTTTGAGGAAGTTTGCAACATAGCCTATGATAGAAACAAATCAGAGATTGAGATACATCTAATCAGTTTAAGCCAAACAGTCAAAGAGGCTCAGTTGGAATGGTTGACATAGATGAAGGAGAGTACAATGACGATTTATTCATGAAACATACAGATATTTTACAGGATTTAGGCAATGAAGTTGAGATTAATACAGTGACTTTACCCAAAGTTAATTCGATTCAACTAGATATTCTTATAAATAATAAGAAAATACAAATGGAATTCGATCCTGGCGCTAAGCATAGCATATTACCATACAACAAATACGTTGAACAGTTCCAAGATATACAATTACATGATTGTCCTTCAAAGTTACGTGGATACTGCAAAGGAACTGCCAGGATCAAGGGAGTCATTTACGTTGTGGTTGAAATTCCCAGGTACAAATGTGGCAAAGTTAGAAAATATGCCGCTAATTATTGCAGAGGAGAGTGAAACCGAAAATTCACCATTATTTGGTCTATATTGGCTACAACATTTAGTGCACCGCGGAACTAGTATTGATGAGTTGTTACAACAGGATATTAAAATCCAAAATACTCAGTTAGACACGAAAGATTTACCATATCGGTTACAAACCATGTTACAAGAATTTACAGAGGTTCTAACTGGTGTGGGATGTTATAAGGGAGAACCTTTACAAATTAGGATCAAAACATCAAACACAAATCCCAAATTCCTTCATTCAAGATCAGTCCCACATGCATACAAGGATAAAGTCATAGAACAATTAAAGATTGACATAAAAGAAGGACGTCTAGTACATACAGATGAGGGAGAAAACATTGATTGGGCTACACCATTAGTAATTATGCCTAAAAACGATGGATCCGTCAGAATCTGTGGGGACTATAAGAGCACTGTAAATCAGTACCTCATAGAAGATTATTTCCCTTTAATGTCTCAAGAGGAAATGTCCGCCAAACTGCAGGGCAAGACAATTTTTACGAAGTTGGATATGGCACAAGCTTACAACCAATTGCCAATCGATAAAGAAAGCCAAGCGCTGCTTACATTAGCGACACCATTAGGATTGTTGAAACCTACAAGGTTGCCATATGGAATCACTCCAGCTGTAGCCAAATGTCTTAAAATTGTTCATTGTACATTGAGCAAATACATTTCAGTATCATACATGGACGAGTTTCTAATAGCTTCTAACAATATGGAAGAGCACTTACGGGATCTCCAGACAGTGTTTACAGCACTTAGGGAAGCTGGACTTGGACTTACTATAGGAATGAAGAAATGTTCATTTGTGAAGTCAGAAGTGGAATTCTGTGGGCATATAATTACAAGCAAAGGATTTTGCCAGATCCAAAGAAGGTACAAGCAGTCAGGGATATGAAACCTCCATCCACAAAGAAAGAATTACAAAGTGCATTGGGTTTTATGAATTATCTACGGAAGTATGTACACAAATACGCGGAGATATCCAACCCATTGTACAAATTACTACAGAAAGATACACCATTTGAATGGTCAAAAGAAGCCAACAATGCATACAATAATGTGAAGGAGGCCATATCGAATTGTACACTACTGGTTCACTTTAATCCATCGTTGAAAACGGAATTAATCACCGATGCGTCTGAAAAGGCTGTATCTGCCGTATTGGGGCAGATTAATGAGAAAAGTGAATTCACACCAGTTGCTTTTGCATCAGCTACACTTGATACGCATCAGAGAAAATATAGCCAGCTCGACAGGGAAGCACTTGCTATAATGTTTGGTACAAGAAAATTCCAGCAATTCTTAATCGGTCATAAGTTTACAATCTTTACCGATAACAGACCACTCAAACGAATATTTGGTCCATTAAAAGGGCTTCCTGCTACGACTGTTTCAAGGTTACAACACTGGGCTGTTGAGCTAGCAGCTCATAATTACACAGTTACAGCTATTAGTTCAGAAGAGAATATTGCTGATGCATTATCAAGACTTACACCTGCGACCAAAGATAATATTTACAAGGATAAATCAGATATAGACATTCGAGCTATGGACCTACAACAGGAACAAAATATAGTAGACATTCCTTTAACCAAACAAGGATTACAAGATGCTACTGAGGCTGATCCGGGATTACGTCATTTGAAACGCACAGTCGGAATATGGTGAAAAGATACAAACAAATAATCCTGAGTTACGTCATTACAAAGCTATTGAATTTGAACTTACAATCAAAGAAGGAATAATTATGCGTGGTAATCGAATTATAATACCATCCAGCTTACAGGCACATGTAATGAAGGAACTACATTCCGCACACATCGGAGAAAGAAGAATGCTCACAAAAGCAGCAGGCATCTGTTGGTGGCCTGGTATAGTAGATGATATAAAGTTATTCATCAAAGAGTGTACACCATGTCAACAATTCGCCAACAGTCCACCTCAAGAATATGTGTCATTACCAACAGCTAAGGCAGCATTTGAACGAATTCACACAGATTTAGCAGATTTCAAAGAACATACGATTTTAGGTATGGTTGATACGTATCCTGGTTGGAAAGATGCCCGAGTATTAAAGAATGCAAAGTCTTCTACAATTATAACAGAAATGAAAAATATATTTGCATTTACAGGAATTCCGGCGATAATATTTAGTGATAATGGACCACAGTTCATTTCAACAGAAATAGAAAGTTTCTTTACAGACAACGGTATAACTCATTGGAGTTCCGCATTCTATTCACCAACTTCAAATGGTGGTGCTGAAAGAACCGTGCAAAGTATAAAGAACTCGATGAAGAAACAAAAGTTCAGTATCGAAAACGATACTATACAAGATAAGATCAGTAATTTCCTAATGCAGGATAGAAATTCACTGTACACACCAAGAGGAAAAACCCCGAACGAATCAATTTTCCAATATCCTACAAAGACTCGGTTAGAACGGTTATTGGAATATCCAGTGACGAGTAACAAACGCGACGAAACAAGTGGAAAATTCGAGATCGGTGAAGCGGTCTGGATAAAAAACTATAGTCGACCAGGTAGGGTGCAAATAATTGTAAAGTGGCTCCCAGGACGAATAATAAAAAGGATTGGATCGCGAGTATACATGGTTAAAGTTGGTGATATTTTGGTCAAACGCAATGTTAACCAAATAAGGAGTCGATACAACCCATGGAATGACAAAGAAGGTACCACATCCATTACCAATTCGAATCCAACTACTACGACGAGACGTCACGCTGGAGCAGGTCCCAGTGTCGGAGGTGGTAAAAGAGTACCAACCGGCGGTCTACCACTAGCAACAGGACGTGGTGACATCATGGAACCGACCCAAGGATCCACACAGGAAGGTACTTCGGTTGATCCTATTTCGCAGGGACAATCTCAGTATCCAGCAACGCGGGAACCGGGACAGACTCAAGGTCAAGGTCAAGTAATAAAAACATTGCGAAGTGGGAAACAATATACTGTTTGATGAATTCAATAATTATACGAACTCGAACTAAATATAACAACATATACTGGTTGAAGAATTATATGTGTGGATAAACTCGAGATACGTAGAATACCCATAATTCAAAACTTTATTATACATACAGTATAACAAATCATTTTGTGTGGGGGTGATGTTAGGATACTAGGAATAATAATAATAATAATAATTTATTTATAACGCGCCTTTTAAGGGCAATAAATCAAGGCGCAGGTACGCGTACACAATTAGTTAATTACGTATTCTAACGAAAAGTAGTGTGTTTTCAGCCGCGACTTAAACAATTCCACGGTGTGTGCACTGCGGACCGAATAAGGGAGAGCGTTCCATAAACGGGGCCCGGCAACTGAGAAAGCCCGCCTCCCGTAACTTTCTAGCCGATAACGTTTGTAGTTTGTTTATATATTTGTCTGGCAATCCATAATATAACAAATTGTTATTGTCTAAAGAGCTGGTGATAAATGCGTGGATTAGCGTTTCGAGGTCATGTTTTGCTAAACACCGCCGTATTTTTGATAGATTTCGGATGTGGAAAAACGCACTGCGAACAGTTAGAGATATTTGTTTACTGAACGTCATATAATGATCCATAGTAAAGCCGATATTGCGGGCATCGGTGCTGCAGCCCACCACGTTGTTACCAATACGTATTTGTGGGTTGTCAACTGATGTGCCAAATCGCGACTGCAGTAGCAGCACTTCGGTTTTCTCGGAGTTCATCTTGAGCATATATGTGTACATCCATTTCTGAATATCATTTAGGCAATCCTCAGTCACCTGAACTGCTGAATCAATATTTACAGATTTGAAACTGATATATATTTGAGTATCATCAGCATACAGATGGTATGATAAACCATGCTTTTTTATTACAGCAGATAAAGAGCGTGAGAGCCTGCGAATGAGGACGAGGATGAGTGACGACGATGAGGACCTAACATAATATAGCACCTATGTACCGTGCAGCTTACTGTGTAATATGATTACAGTAGACTGTCAGAATAGAAGTACAGACTATCATATATCATACATCTTGTTTCTTACACCACAGACAGACAGGCCTACATTGCTGTCACGTACAGACAATGGCCTACTGAACATTGTTACCGATCACTACACGGTCGCCTAACATCCTGATCAAAGCATCTAGCTAGCTCCGATGATGTCGGTTCGTTCGTCGGTGTCGGTTCAGGTTGCTGTTCATCGAACTTGGATTGACCTTCTTCCCGCGTATTTTTATCCTCAGCTCGCCTCCTGTCCCCCTCTCTTCGTTTCTCCTCACGTAGATGTTCTTCCTCTCTATTTATCTTCTCGTCAGCTCGCCTTCTATCCTCGTCTCTGCGCTCCTCCTCGCGGAAATGTTCTGCCTGTTTACATCTCTTAACCTCCTCAGCTCGCCTCCATTCAGCCTCTTTGTGCTCTTCTTCCTTACTTGTTGATGAATATATTGGACCAGAGATCAAACCAACTCGATTTCCACACGGTAACTGTATTTGCGCCCTGTCAGTAATAAGATTCGGTTTATTTAATGCGAATGTGTGAGTCCATAGTATTGTTATATTATTCCCAACTAGTAACTATTATTTACCAGCAATACAAGTGATTAGAGTAAAGTGTGCGCTTATCACGCACTAGGCCAAGTAGTGTCCTACCTGTGATATATGTAAGTCATACGTACATTTACTAGCCAACAATACAATATAAAGGAACGGTTTACACGTACTATCACGCCCCCCTTGAAGCAGTTTGTAAGTGCTGAGGCATTATACTTACATAGTAACTAATTCTAGATCTCGTTAAGATATATATATTAGACAATATAATATATACCCCCACACTTTTGTGAGTGTTCCTGCTATGTGGCAGGTATCCTGAGGCTTTGATAACACTCATAAGAACTACATAACGGCTTGCTAGGCATTTTCAGGTTAGCCTCCCATAAACGCCTCGTCATGCAGTTTAAAATCCTAGCAATTTAGCTACTACCCTTACTAGTATACATTATATTGATATATCGGATGACTTGATTTTTTCGAGAAGGTACGATTTTACTTTATGTTTGAAGGACTCAATTGATTCAACACTTGTTACGCTATGGGGCAGTTGGTTCCATAAGAAAAGACCAAAGGAGAAACTTTCTTGGCCCACCACACGGAGTGTAAGTACGTGGAATTATTGCCTTTGGTTTCATGTCACTCGTCAATAATATTATCCAATATTATTCGGATATATATATATATATAATACGTAATAAAATTGGTCCCCTTCCGGATGGATTTGCGA
Organism: Nemertoderma westbladi; assembly: GCA_032718475.1. Lineage (NCBI taxonomy): Eukaryota > Metazoa > Xenacoelomorpha > Nemertodermatida > Nemertodermatidae > Nemertoderma > Nemertoderma westbladi. The sequence continues at coordinate 35,610 of JAUCBJ010008412.1, read as the reverse complement.
GCTGCAACTTCGGCGGACAAGGTGGATCCAGTGGTCATCCCAGGTAGTTAACAGTGTCTGATACAGTCTGATACAGGTGACGCAACATTATGCTCCGCTGTGAAGTTATCTACATGTGAGAGATGCTGATGGGTCCCAAAAATTATGACCTCAATTTTATCTGGGTGTAGGCCTATGCTGAGTCTGTTGTTAATGGCCCAGTTGGAGATATTTTTCAGCTTGTTTGTTAGATTTATCGAGATGTGGTTTGGGTCTGTCCCTGTTGCGAGGATGTTTGTATCGTCAGCATACATTGGAGAAGGGTCAGTGTTATCTGTAATTACATTATGAATCGTGCCAATGGCAACTGTTGATGGAGGGGGGCATATTACAGGGAGTTTGCAAGCTGTTGACAATTGGAAAATCAGTGTTATAAGCAATGAAGATAATTTTAGAAAATTTTTTTTTCTAGAACATTTGATATTATTGTAAGGAGTGATATTGGTCTGAAGTTGAAACGCTGATTGTTGCTTCCTTTTTTGAAAATTGGGATTACTTTGGAGATTTTGTAAATGCTGGGAAAGGTATTTGTGGAGATTGACAAGGTTATATGTTACTAGAGGTAGAAGATAGCTACAACCAACTCTCAGGATAAGTGGAGGTATGTTGTCAGGCCCACAGCTCTTACGAACGTCTAGTTGGGATAGAATAACTCGGACAGATTCAGAGTCTACCACTGAAAGGGAAAAAGAGTTTGGGAAAATTCCTTTGCTGACATACTGTAGTATTCTTCTACTTGCAATTTGTAGTTGCTATCAGCAGGAGGAAGGTTGTCCACTAGCGTACTGTAATACCGGTACTGATAGCCTAAAAGAACAGCAGAGAGAAACCGGTAGCATGGAACCTAGCAGTAGATTTCTGGCGGACATAAATAGTCAAAAAACAGGACATTATGAGTGATTTAAACGGACAAGAAAAATTATTGTGCTATATTACTGCTCTATATTATATTATACTGTACATATATCGCAATATACTTACGATATCTTACAGTACAGTACCTTTCCCATCCTTACCTTGGGCCATTCACCCGGCAACATTGCCTCATTCTGGCGCTGTACTGAGTAAATGTATTTTCTCCTAATGCTGTAATGTAAGCCTACTGTATCTTTTTTTTTTTTTTTGCTTGATAGATTAGCCATATGCATTTATGTGAAATTTCCAAACACGGAACATATATATTTAATATACTGTATAATATACATATATTTAACAATGTCATTTAACTAATCAAGATACATAAACATAATTAAATTATCTAAACAGTTCAATATAAAAGAGCTAATTCACATATCCCTTGAGAGGATGTATTGAAGGACTCCATCGATTTTGTTGTTTGAAGGCATTACTTTAATGAATGTTCGCGCTACAGTAATTACAACTATTAGAATAGTAGTCGTAGTACTGTATATTGTAGGCCTAGTACAGTTCTTTAATGAAATACTGTATATGGAATGGAAACAGGCCCATAGCGTAATCCATTAATAGAGTTAATAGAGTTTATATTAATAGAGTTAATTAATAGAGTACGCTATGAACAGGCACTTCAGAACAACTACAGTAACTGTTGTCTCGAAAGCCACGAATGGAAACAAAGGTACAATTCATAGCTAGTCCAAATAGAGACAAAGGTACAATTCATATCTAGGCCGAGTAGAAGTACAGTAGGCCTTATTCATAGTATGGCGGTAAAATTAAAAAGGGTACATGTTTGCTAGTACACTTATTAATTGCGGTAGATACAGTATCAGTTACTGCTCCTTAGCAACCATAACTAACAAAAACAAAATGGTACAGGTATTTCTGCCCTCTTATCCATAAATTACAGGCATTCCGCAAGTCAGATCCAACCTACACCATAACAACTCCCTGTGTGTGCCTGTATCAGTTCTGCATTTATGGCGGTATTCCTAGATCAAGGGCATCTAAATAACTTTATATGGCCTTGTCCTAGATGTAGGACAATTCTGCCTGGATTCAGGGATTGCCCGGATCCGTAACGAGGCCGAATTGTCCAGGGCCAAATTGTTTTTTTCCGAACTGTCCGCGGGAACGAATGTTATTGTGAATAATGGTTATTGGCTGTTGTTGATGGTTGCCGGCGTAGAACCAGTTTATAGAGTATAAAGTATCGGATAGCGCGTACTACTGCATACTGATGTACTGTAGACCCACGGTACAATTTGGGTACCGGTATTTTGTTTTTTTTAATGTAGGTCAATGTTGCTTTCTTTGAGCTGTAAAACTTTTAACAAGTTGAAAGTGAATAAAGTACTAGCAACGGGATTTGGTGGACCTAGATTTTCAACTCTGAACCCCGGAAGCAGAATAATGAGTGAACCAGGAAAACTTCCGTTGTCGCTGATGACGTTTAACGTCCGATACGACACTCCAAATGACGGAGTCGATAACTGGAAAGAAAGGAAAAACGACGTTCTAGATTTCCTTAGGAACCGAAACCCGACATTCTTGTGTCTGCAGGAAACATTGATGCATCAGGTTACAGAGATTGCTGAAGGATTGGTGGATTATAAATGGTTCGGGGCTGGACGTCAGGCTAGTAATACCAAGGAAGAGAATGAGTGTAATCCGATATTCTATAACATTGAAGCAGTGGAATTACTAGATTCCGGTACATTTTGGCTGAGCGAAACACCGTTAGTTCCAGGATCCAGATACCAGGATACGAGACTTCCAAGAATATGTACGTGGGGTGAATTCAAACTGAAACATAACGGTAGAATTCGTATTTACAATACTCATTTAGACCACAAGACGGCGTCTGCGAGAGTTTTCGGTTTAGAGTTGATATCCAATAAGATGGCGAACCATTCCGATTGGCCGATGATTCTATGTGGAGACTTTAACGCTTCCAGCGACGAAGAGCCTCTGCAGTACCTAAACCAGTTGTCATGGCTACGTGACAGCAAGTCATTATTCGATGATGTTGAGGACTTGCCTACCTTTACAGGGTTTACCGGTGAGTCGGAGAAAATGCTAAAAATAATCGACTATATTTACGTGAATATGAAATGCTCAGTTGTGCGCCAAGAGGTTATTGTTGATATAAGGCCGAATGGGAGATATCTGTCCGATCACAGACCTGTTATGATCTTCTTCAATGTGTAACTAAATGTGCCGAATTTACATACTGAATTAACACTAAGTACGTTGGGAATTTATTAGGTAATTTAATTTGGAAGTGGCTCCTTTATCTTTAATAATATTATTATTTATTCAGTTGCTGATTATTATATTTTGCTCCATCCACGCCAATTTGAATTTTCAAAGCGAAGCGGTTTATTATTATCACTAGGTCGAACGAGCTCGGACTGTGGAAATGAGATCCTTCCAGGCTTCCTGATTCTCAGCTAAAACCTAAACCTAACCGCCCTACACTACCCCGTGTATATGTAGGCCTACTGTAATGTAATGTAATGTAACTGTAATGTAGCCACATTTAGTTTTCAATTAAAATAAATTGAATATGAGCTGCTGCAACTGTAATTAAACGTGTAATATTATGGGTTTGTTCAGAAGTGGAAAAATGAGAAAGCGCGTCATCGGGGGTTGAACCAGCGCTATACGTACGTTTCGGCAAAACAGGCCTCATCAGTAGCGCTAACCAGTTCAGCCACTTTCCCCTGACACTCACACTCCCACCTAATTCACTTCTATTGAACGGGCAGTTTGAAGTTGCATATATTATATCTCTAACAGCGGACCTACCGGCCTCAAGTATGTTAGAGTGAAACAGGAGGGAAGTACAAATAAATAAATATTGAGCTCGATTATTACTGCCAGGTGATATTAATTAAAATAATTTGGAGATGAGCTGTTGCAACTGTAATTAAACGTGTAATAATATTTATGGGTTTGTTCATAAGTGGAAAAATGAGAAAGCGCGTCACCGGGGGTTGATTTATTATTATTATTATTTTATTGACAGAATGAATTAGGGGAAAACAAATTAACGAGCACCAAGTAGCAACAACTAGTGAAATACAAACAGCAGAATAGCAACTAACGGTGTAATATAAATAGAGCATCATTGAGTCCAGAAAACGTGTAGAAAAATTGGGAAGTCATTCGAAAACTAAATAAATTAAATAGATAGATAGAAATAGATTAAATAGACATGACAAGGGTCAAATTAATAATGTGGAGGTCATTCAAAAGGTAAACTAATCCTAGATTAAATTAAATTGATAAATATAAATCATTAAAGGTCTCTATGTCAATAACGTGGTAAATTATTACATAATAAATTATTATAAATAAATACATACATAAATAGGTATAGCTATCACTATCGTTACTATAAACAAAGAAATATGTAGTTAAAGCTTAGGAAAACTACAGTATATAAATAAATAAATATGTTGGAATATTAGCTAAGTGTTAATATTATTAAATAATCTAAATACTATTTAATACATACATAAATAAATTAATATACCGATGTGGTATATTGGTGAAGCACAAAAATATTAATATATAATGTTAATATATAAATGAAAATTTAATAGGCTACATAACAAGAAATATACGCGATTGTAGTGATTATGCAGTATATCACAAATAAAGTGAGTTAAAATTGAATTGAAATACAATATTATGCAGGGGAATGGTGTAATATATAAACTATTCTAAAATATAAGTGGTAGGCCTAGAGTTAATTTGGGCGGTCTAAGCGAAGCAACGCGGTTGCAATTCGCAGAACCGAGGCCGCAGCTGGTTCATCCTTAAAGAACGCTGTTGGGGAGCACATAGGTTTATTTGGCAGTAATTCACAGACGCTTAAGATCGATGTGATCGATCTTAAGCGTAACGATGTGATCAAGATCCTGAACACTGTTGCCGAATATGCAAATGCGTTGATCTCGAGGTACACGAGGACAGGACCAGCGTCCTGTTTCTATTCGCAAATAGAGACAGCCAGTTCTAAAGCGAGATATCAATATACGGTCTCCTTCAGTAACACATCTTCTTCGTACAGCTGGGTTGGATATTCGCAGAGCGGATTTACAGTTTTGTACACGTGTAACTTTGGATTGGGCTGATTGTCCGCATTCAGAATTTTATTGGTGTTTAAATTTTTAAAATTCGAGGACATTTTCACCTTTAGATCTGAAGCCGACGAGTATTTGAGAAGTAAATCGTCGTAATGCATTAAGTATTTGGAACTTAAGCTGCGACCAAGAGAGATCATTCGCGCGATATCAGTAGTTGGGTCGCTGATAATGTTCTTTGTCATGTTGTTCCAGAAGTTGAATTGACGACGTAAAACCTCATTTTGTAGCGTTTCTTTACCTGATTCAGCACAAAGTATTTCATTTGGGCATGAACTGCGAGGTCCTAAGAGGTACTTTAACGATTTACGGTGTAAAGGTTCTAAGTTCTTAGAGATGTGTGGACCCATGACTCACAACCATATACAAGCGATGAGTCTATACATGTGTTGCGAACATTGCTTTTGACCGCAAATGGAGCAAACTGATGCTTTTCTAGAAAGCATGTAAGCTTTACCTCAATATTAGCAGCTTTGGCGGAACAATGGGAGGAAATATCTGACTTGAGGCGACCGTGTGATGATATGGTAGCTCCCAGATATGTTACACTGTTGCTGTGTTTAAGCGTAAAGTTAGACAAAATTATATAATCCTTGACATCTTTCTTTGAGGGGTTTATCAACATATAACTGGATTTTTTTGCATTTAAATTTAATTTATTTTCTTTAAAATAGCTCAGGGTGTGTTTGCATTTCTGAATAAATTCATATCTGTTAGTGCTCACCAAGCATGTGTCATCAGCATGTAACAAGCAGTGTAAGGCACCTAAGATTGGGTCTGGGCTGCACCGATCCATTAGCCATTGAAAGATGTCATTGAGGTAGAGAATAAACAAGATCACGGAGGATGGTGCTCCTTGTCTGATCCGTGATAGCGAATTAACAGTATCGGAGAAGCTTTGGCCAGCTCGAATTGCAAATGATGTGCAAGAGTATAATGCACGAAGTGCACCAAACATTGTGGCTCCAATTCCTAGTTTAATTAGTTTTTGGAGTAGTTGGAAACGTGAAACTCGATCAAATGCCTTTTCAATGTCGAAGAAAGCTATGTACAGTGGGACCCGTTTGCGCTTACAGATATCTATCAGGAGGCGCAACAGAAAAAGTTGATCAGCACAGCTTTTCCCTTTTTGGAAGGCTGATTGGAGCGGGTGAATAAATATGCCCAGGTTCCGAGTCTTTTAGTTAGAATGCGGTCGTATATATTTGCCAAGAAGTTGCCCATTGTAATGCCGCGGTAGTTTCTGAACCAGCGCTATACGTACGTTTCCTGACACTCACTCTCCCACCTAATCCACTTCTATTGAACGGGCAGTCTTAAGTTGCATATCCTATCTCTAAGGGGGCGTTCATAAAGTACAGTATGTTACGCCAATTTTCCAGTATTTTGACCCCCCCCCCCCCCCCTCTGTCACAAAGTGTCACGCAAGCTCGAATCCTCCCCCCCTCTGTCACAACAATTTTTTTTTCGTAAATTTATACCACCCCCCCTCCCCCCTAGACAAAAAATATTTTATTTCAGTAATTTAATAACAGTTAGAAAGCACAATAGAAAGTGAAACATTTTGACTGAAGTAGTTCTTACTAAAAGCCTATACATACTTTAGCAGCTTCAAACTACAGCACTGTACATGTACAATATTTAAATTGGAAAGAAGTCGAAATGATGCCGTTCGTGGCGTATCCATAATTATAACTTCAGGGATAATGACTGTAGAAAGGGTCTAATGCCACGGTTAACAAAAACAGTTTCTATTTATTTGGCCATTTCATCCTCACGGACGTTTTCAGTAAATAAATTAAAATAACATTAAAACACAATTTCTAAACCTAAACCATAATATTAAATTTAACTTACGGTACAACCAATTATTATGCCACCAAATTCCGATATAGACAGTATGATAGGATGTATTAGATTAACATATTTAGATTTATCATAATACTGTATGTAAGCCTAGAGATAGAAATGTAGACTACATGTGTTGTTAAGGTATTAGACGTTCAACTGTTAAAAATTTAAAAATTAAAATAAAAAGGGTGCTAAATGAAGAGGTGTAAAAATGGTGGGTAACGTTAAAACCATTAAATGATTAAAAATTGTTAAAAATTGTTGGTTCCAATATTATTTATACAATAGGAAACCAATGTCTAATAAACCACCCATCGCATACTCAAGCTTCCACCACAAACCATCCTTGCTAGCCATAGTTCGAGCTGAACTGCTGCGCATTCGCCGACTAACGGATTCAACAAATCATTTCAAACAACAAAGGCATTTATATCTCGAAAAGTGTAAACTCAGAGGATACCCCTTGAACTTCCTTTTAAGTTTGTATGCGTGGGACCCACCCCAATGTTCAACATTCACTGCCGCCGAACACGATCAGGACTTTCCGCATTCACTACTACTAGGATCGGCATGCTGCATTGCAGCTGCATTTTTAAGAATGCTGTGCCGGCTTATCAACAAAATTGCACCGCCACAACTCCCTATCACCCATGACATTTGCTAGATCATCCGCATCTTCAAGGCCAGTGTCCTTTAAGATGCGTCTCAAGAAAGACATGGGCTGTCCACCATGCTTATTCACTCCATGAGGCTGCCAAAGTACAAGATTATGCACTGGCTGGTCCTCACGGCGAAAGCAATGTCCTGCAAAGCGGAGGCGATTTTGTTCTAGTGTCAAGCTTGGGGGAACCAATGAGACACCTCCAATGTTATATAGTGTCTGGTTGGAGATGTGTGCATTGTTCTTGACACAATGAACCCGGCGTAGCATTCTTGTGAATGTGCCATCCAGAGATTTGGTGTCCTCAGCAGTTAGAGCCCAGCATGGACTCCCGTAGAGGAGTACTGGAACTACTGCTGCTCTAAATAAACGGACCTTAAGTTTCCGATTAATTCTCGGTGACTTCCAAATCCTGGAAAGCCTATTCAAGGCTGCCCATGCCTTTCCCTTACGTATTCGAAGGTCCTCACCTGACTTCCGGATCCATGATCCCAGGTAACAGAAGTCGTCCACATGCTCAAGCATACCATCCTTTGAGCTTATGCTCATCCGATCAGAGACTTGCTGAGGACTTTCAAAGTTAACTGTCAGAATTTTGGTCTTTCTGGAGTTAATAAAAAGACCAACACTAGAAGCAGCATGTTCTAATGAGCTGAGGAGCCGTTGGGCTCCCTCTAATGATTCTGAGAGTACTCCTAAGTCATCAGCAAAGTCTAGATCAGTTAGGTACTTGGCAGGATTTCCTCGACTTCTGGAGCCAGTAGGTGGAGTTATCATCACCCCATCATCATTATAATGATCTAAGGACATGCGTAGAACGTAGTCAACCACAATAATGAGCAAGAATGGTGCAAGTGTGTCTCCTTGGAGGACGCCCCATAACACTTCAAAAGGTTATGTGTGACCGTCAACAGTAGACACAAATGTTGTCAAACCATCGTATACTGATCTGATTGCTGCAATAATTTCATCAGGAATCCCATATAATGAAAGTATGCTGAACATACGTGAGCGAGAGACTGAATCAAAGGCCTTGAAGAAGTCAACAAAGATAACAGCCAGATGCCTGTCTTTCTTTTTTGATAATTCTTCAATTATCCTTCTAAGTGCCAAAATGGGCTCCATGGTCCCACGACCTTTACGGAACCCATTCTGATTTCCACGGAGCAGTCTCTCAATGGGATCCCTGATGCGATTTAATAGAATTCAATTGTATAGCTTAGCAGCAATCGTGATCAATGAGATTCCCCGAAAAGAACCATAAAGTGTTAGGTTGCCCTTCTTGGGAACTGGCACCAACTTATTTGTTTTCACTTCTTGTGGGACTCTTGTTGTTCGGTACATGTCTACTATGATGGGATATATGAGCTTTAAACACTCAGGTATTTTAAAGACCTCAGGGGGAACACCATCTACTCCACTGGCACGATTGGTCTTAATGCTCTTTGCAGCAGCCTTCACTTCTGCAAAGGAGATATGGCCAGTGGGAATATCTGGGAGTACAGACTCGGACACTTTTACTTCTATAAAGTTATCAGGCAATACCCTGTCATTATTGAGGAGCTTTTCAAAGTGGGCTTTCCAACCATTGAGGCGATCGGCTGGTGATTCACCCTTAACCTTGGTGGTTGGTTGGCTTTTCCGCCCAGTAAGCAAATTGATCGATTTCCATGCCTGGGATGATTGCCTGCTGTCGTCAGCATCATTGATTGCATCAATCTGTTGGTTTATTAGCTCCTGTAGATTAACAGAGTACTGCCTGTTCAGGGACCTAGGTGCAGCCTTAACTGCATTCTTGGCCGCTGTAGTCTGTTTGTGTCGGGACTCTTTCTGCGCCTTATGAAGGTCATTTCGGCAGTTCTGAATTTTGTTGTCAGTCCAGGGGGCCCTTTTCCTGTTTCGAGGGTATACAGGAACTGTTTCTGCAGCTGCTAACTTAACTGCTTCTGTAAAGGCAGTATAGCCCTCACAGTTATCTGCCGCCTCAGAGGCAAGAGCCTCATACCTGTTGCTCAGCTGTAGTGTGAAGCTGGATCTCACACTTGGCTGTTGCAACAGAGAGGACCAGTCATGCCGCGGCAAGGCAGATTTCGTTGTTCTGCTAGCACGCAGACTAAGTCTTACCTTGGCCACAATAAGGCGATGATCACTGGAGAAGGGTCGAAGTGTAAATGCATTACAGTCTTGTATAGAGCTCCTGTATTTCCTACGAAACACAATATGGTCTATCTGGGACTTGTGACCACTGGGTCCACTATGAGTCCATAGCTTTCCAGTTCGCTTCTTGAACTGGGTTCCGGCCGAAAACAATCCATTTCCAGAGATAAAATCCTGAAGATGGACAGAATTTCGGTTAACACTATTGCTATAGACCCAGGGCGATGAAGGTGATTGATGCAGACTTGCATAAAACTCTCCCAGGAATGTTAAGAATGCATGCTGATCCACTCCATCAGTAGCTGCTTGTAGATTGTGGTAGAAATTTTCCACCTCCTCTACAGGGGCAACACTAGTTGGAGAGTAGCACACAATCAGAACCACCTTAGGAAACTTCTTAGCCAGTCTTCCAGAACATGAGAAGTGGCAACGGATGATGCGGTTAGAGATTTGGTCTATTTTGTCCAATGCTGCATGTGCAGTTGGATTCATCAATAGACCAATTCCACCATTGCCACTATCATCTGCTGACGCGAGGGCGAGTTGCCAACCGCCCCCCATGTCCTTAATCAGAACCTCATCAGTCTGTCCAGTCTGCATTCGGTGCTCTTGAACACCCACTGCGCTAAGAGAAAGCTTATCTGCCAAGGCAGTCAGCTCACCTTGTCGCATTGGGGACCCGAGTGTTAGGGTGTTTACTGAGGCTAGTCTACTGACTTGCCTCATATTCACCAATGGCTTTGTTGGTCGGGGTGGAACATGAGAGTAGCCTCCAATCCAGAACCCCTCTCCCCATCACAATCTGGCCTCCCTGGTGACCCAGGGTTTGGGCCAGAAAGGTCATCAGGAAAGGGACTCAAAGAATTGTTGGCTGTTCTCTCTCCAGTAGGGGGTGAGACAGGCAGCCAGTCAGGAGTTAACTGACGCCTGTGAGGCCGATTGTGTACGGTAATTCCACTGGCCTCTAGTGGCCGGACCTCCGCATTGCTAATGTAATCCATAGTGGGGGTTGGGGGGTGCTTTTTTGCCGAGTCAGCTCTGGTACCACACCCTGGTTTGCCATTCCACAGGGTTGGTGTCGCAATGGAGTCCGATATGAGGCCCATCACCCATATCTACTATGGCGCTCATGACCCACCATTGGCTGTTGCAGCTCATTTGCTGTGTCATGCCCCGTACCCTTGCTGCCAGGTGCAGGTCGCAGTGAAGTGCTCTCAGAGTAGACATGAGAACACTCTACTCCCGACCAGCCATTGGTAGATCACCATCTGCCTCGTCAGGCCATATACCCCTGCAGCCAAGTATATGGGTCCTTAATCCAGGACCAAGGGCGTCCTTATCCCAGAACGAAGGGGGTCCTAGTTACAGGACCAGATTTGCCCTAGTAAGAGGGTCTATGCAGCTACAGGTGGCACCTCCTTTATGCTGCATGGAGGTGGCAAGTTTTCTTGATCAATGACCTAGAATACCTGACCTGACCTCCGCATTCACCAAGCCATACCAATCAACAAAACAACATAAAACCTCCTACCCAACGTTTCTATCTGTCAACGACACCACAATTTATCCCTACCCTCAGCAAAGTTGTGCGTCGGCATAACAGACGAGTTCAGCACCTTGGTGTAACATTACAAACTGTCCCACGAAATGCACCTACTTTGGGAAAGCTTATAATACGCAAACAGGAACCACAAACAGCTCAAGGTAACCATCCATGTTTGCAACCCCGCTGCCTCACCTGCTTGGCAATTACGGATATGAAAGAGACACCATGCGGCGAGCCAATCATCGGGAGGTTTGATTGTAAATCCAGCAACATTCTCTATATCATTAAATGTAAAACTCACCACTATCAATACTACCTCGGTCAAACTGAACAACGTCTGCACAAGAGGCTCAATAAACATCGGGAGAACATCAACAGCTACAGGAAAGCTCTGGATAAGGCAATAAAGATCAACAAGCCGGTATGTACTGTGACAACAACTGACCCGGAGGTGCTATTGCATCAACATTTCAGTAGCTGTAATAATTACGAAGTAACATGCGTCCAGCAATTTCGTAACCACCAGCGTCGTATTCATACTGAAGCATTGCTTATTAATTGCCACTGCCCACCTCTCAATAAACTGGTACCACTTCTATAGAATGAAACTTCGACCCGATGGCTCGCCCCCACCTAACATTTGGATGTAACAAACTCACACCACCTCTAATAATTAATTAACTGTGCAGTACGCTCTACTTGCTGTAATATACATTGTGTCAGCCAGCTGTAATGTACGTACTATAGCCGAACATATTAGTATTCAATAGGAAATACCAAAACAAATTTTTTTTTTTAAAATTGTAATATGTAATCTTGTAGGGATTCCTTTTATTTAGTAACAGTAATATGTGTCCTTTTATCCCCCTCAATTTTATGCAGCTCATGGCTTAGGTATTCTTTTAAATATATATTTTAATGATTTTTTATTTCAGAACCAACATTTTTTAGATTTTTTTTTAGCCTTTTACCAGCCTCACTTTTATTTGTAAATTTCTAATTCAACGACTTAATATTGGAACCAACAATTTTTAACAATTTTTAATCATTTAATGGTTTTAACGTTAACCCACCCTTTTTACACCTCTTCATTTAGCACCCTTTTTATTTTTATACACTACAGTAGCAACTTAATTTGAGTAACATTGACTTTTAGTCTCCGTTATATGAGGCATCTTTTACAGCAACAAACTTCGCGTTTACATAGAGCAACTTGATCAGCATCCTGACATGCTCACTAAGTTGCTGATAGAGTTGTTCAAAATGTGGCCACGTACTGTAGAAATAACAGTCTTTAGTTTTTCGTTATGACGTACTGTACAGTAAGTTAACTTTGCTTTCACTTTAACGTAGCTGTAACCCTGTAGCTAGACTTTGTTGTTACTGTAGAGTACCACCCATGACTATATTTTGTACTTAGAGTTCCGTTTGCTTGAATCTAAATTTTGTTCTTATAGTTCTGCATTTGGCTACATTTTGTTCAATTTGTATTGATACTGTACATGATTCTAACTACAGTCCCGTACTTATTTTAGAAGCAATTAATACCAAAATATCAAAAACTTATGGAGCCCTTTAGAATTTTGAATTCAAAAATTTTCAACATGTGCGCAAGTGTGTTAGCTATAATGTATGTGCTTATTTGTTATTTTTGCGTTCACAGGTAATACTTACAGGTAACACCTGCTCATGTGCTAGTTAACATGTTAGAGAGCACGTATTAGCTAATAACAAATGCGCACATGTAATTACGTGCGCACTACGCACTAAATTATTAAGGACGTACGATACGCCTTGGCTATTATTTGATATATAATTCATTGTGTCAAAAATTCATTGTGTCATAACTAAACTTTCAATTTGATTTAGAATCACCATTGAAATATATTGCGGTTTTTTTGTAAAAATTCGGACTTATGGTGTTTTGCCAAATTGGGGATACGTTGTTTTCTAGGCAAAACCCCGTAACTATCGTATAGTTACGGGATAAGAGCAAGGCTGAGTGAGGCCTTGCTCTTAATTTAGGAAAGGCGCTATATAAATATTTTAATTATTATTATTATTATTACATATATCAGAAAACGGTGTTCCCCCTTATTTTGGCAAAACACCATAAGTCAGAATTTTTACAATAAAACCGCAATATATTTTAATGGTGATTCTAAATCATATTGAAAGTTTAGTTATGACACAATGAATTTTTGACACAATGAATTTCTTTTAATCCCATAACATACGGAATATTAGTTAAATAATAATACAAATAGAGAACAGGGAAACACTCATACGAGTAAGATAATTATATACAATACAGAAAGTAGCCTACGTATGAATTCGTATAATTTAAATATACAGTGGCAGAAAAATATAAGGCGATTAAAATATGGCAAACAGTGATAAAAAATAATTATTTGGGGAGACCCAGGGTGAGAAGGAAAAGAGCGCATCGAAGGTCAGTCGTGCATGGGGGAATGCCGGGGCAAAATTTGAAGTGCAACTTAGTGTCAGCCGGATTTTTGCACAGCAAGCAGATGCACCCAAGTCAGAAATTTTACAATAAAACCGCAATATATTTCAATGGTGATTCTAAATTAAATTGAAAGTTTAGTTATATGAATTCTACTGTAGATTATTTGGATGTCAAAAATCACAATAACAAGTAAACTGAGGCATCTCTCTAAAAAATAAACAGTTTTTATCGATTATCTCAGAACGACAAAAATCGACTGGGGGTTCTGCCTTGAAGGTGACGATTTCTACGTTTGCTAAACTTGACGGAAATGAAATTTTTTTTTGACCAGATTACTCCCAGGATTACGCAATAAACCAATGCAGTTACCGATAATTTTAACTGTTCCCGCTTGAAAGCCTTTAGCTGACAAACAAACAAAAAGACGTTCATAATTTTATAGAGAAGTTTTATTATTTAAAAGCATATAAAAAGTACTAGCTAACTCAAAAATAAAAATTACTAGCTACCATCTTACTGACAGGAGGTAATATATTTGTTCTAGAACAAAAAAATCTCATGATAAGTAGGCCTAACTATAAAACTTTCAGCCTATGCTAATTTACCCGAAATCTCGGCTGCATGGCCTGTATTAAAGGATGCCTTGGGCTGGACTGATAATGAAAGTGTTGCCAGACCGTTTACCCGGTCAGGATGTAAAGGAAAGCTACCTTAAGCATCATTATAATGTATTTGAGTAATTCTGTCATTCAACCGGAACAATTAGTTAGTAGCTATTGTAGTATTTTTGAATTAGCTAATGTTTATGCAAAAGTAGGGATCAAAAAAATTGCAGCTTTTTTAAGGAATAATGTTTCAGAACATATTCTACATTGTGGGAAAAATTATTTTTTCACGATAGCTAGTATTTTAAATAGTAGCTATTTTATTGGAAATAATTTATAATTTAGCGTCACGCTAATTCGCAAACATAATATTGTGTGTAGTTGAACGATATTATATTTTCGTATTCATATTCGATAAAGTCAGACAGTGCAGCAGTACCGGTAGGATACGGTTAATTTCTATCAGCTGCCTGTCCGTCAGTCAGTACTCAGATAACTCTGTATATCTGGTGGTTGCCCGGCAACCACGTAAACAATAACATTGTAAATGTCCATAACTGGCGTACGCCACAATAATATCGCATACTGTACAATATGTTGTAAAAATGTTTATTTTTAAAACAATAACTTGACCAAAAATACTAGTTACCGGTACCATAAAAAATCTATATAGGCCTATGTTTTTTTGCCGCGGAATATTCTAGAACATACAGTAGAATTCAAAAACAGAAACATAGTACATGTATTTGAAATATTTAAAAATAATTACTATTTGTTTACTTTTCTCGAGGCATTTTATTTACCGAGCGCTAGCGAGGTTAATAAAGGGTCGAGAGAATATTGAAACAATAGTAATTATTTTTTTTCTTAAATTGTTACTTTTTCGCTCGAATAGGCCTATACCCAAAAATCGGGAGAAAAAGTTTCATTTTTTTCCCGAGGGAAAAAAAGTAACCCATAGGATTGCATTGATTTTACTTTTTTCCCGGGGAAAAAAGTAAAGCAAAATATTTTTGGTGGAATTTCTTAAATTTTATTACATATATTGAAAGAGCATCGACGTAGAAAAGGTTTGCAAGTAATTTGAGCAAGTCCATTCAAACACTCAAAAGTTATTGCAACTTTATTGTCTGCTCGGCGTACTCCAAAACAGAAGTCAATATCCAATATTGGATTATGTTGTTGTGGCTCTCCAGTTACGTAATAAATATTCGAGAACATTAAAATTATTTTAACATTAAGTAAGGCAGCATCAGGAGTTGATGAGTACAATAATATGAATCGTAGTAACTATGGAAGCAATATACAGTAGTTAAATATTACAGTTCAATTAATCTTGTAACACTAGGCCTACTATACTGTAGTATATCGCTATGTTTTATTACAGAATTTTAGCAACAAAAAAGGTACCAATTTGAAATAAAATTACGTATTACATGGGAAAAAAACGTAGAACATTTTTTTTTCAATATTCTCTCGACCCTTTATTAACCTCGCTGACACTCGGTAAATAAAATGCCTCGAGAATAATTAAAAAAATTTTTACTTTTTTTCCCATGTAATAAATAATTATTAAATTTTTCTAAATCAATAAATAGCATTCCCACGAATACGTATTTTGATTCTTAAATTGGTATGCCTATTTTTTGTTGCTTAATTTGTTAATAAAACACAGAGCGATATAGTGTTACAAAATAAATTGAACTGTAGTATTTTACTACAGTATATTCCCTGTTGAAAATTCATAGTACATTTCCACGGGATCTAACTTTACCCGGTTCTAAGTTCACCCGGTTCTAAGTTCACCAGATCTAAGTTTGCCAGAATCTACTGATCTAAGATTGTCTAGGTTATGATCAAGGTTTCAAATTTCATGCAATCACATTAATTTATAGAAAATTGTGGGGGGGGGGGGGGGGTACCTGACACTAACTGTATATTCCGGTATCGCGGCATAAAGTTACTTTTTTGTCTTTTAACTTTACAGTAAGTGTGCAATAACCTGACTTCGAAATTAAACATTCCAAGTTTTTGAAAATTATTTATTTAATATCCGCTTTATTTAATTATGCAATGGTAAAATTACATTGGATACGTATTATTTGTAATGTCAAATGTGTATACTACTACTAGGATCGGCATGCTGCAAATATCTTGTTGTATTAAATGTAGCCCCTACTTCATCTCTGTATAAAACTATTGCTTCTAAGTTATTGATGATTGTAAGTGGCCGGGATCGAACTCGAGTCTATGTTGGTAACTAATAGCGAAGTATCCATTCCACTAATCGGCAAGAATGGAAACATGGGTACAACGAGGAACGAGCTGTGTTTAACGTCTCCTGACATGTAGGATAACATAGGGCCTCACCGGCACGTCCTACTACGTATGTACACTGGTCAATCAATATATAAGCACAATTCATTTACTGTATGGTATTAACGAGGTTGGACCTTAATGGTTGATACCCTGACCTTTGTAGGTAGCAGACATTGGTTTTGGGTCTCAGAAGTGCTGCATATGGTGATAATCCCGTAACAACGAGGTTTTGAAATATACTTGGTATTTATTTCATTAGTAGCTTCCATCTATCCATGTAAATTTGTAATTTGAATCATTGAGTGTTGGTAAATGTAATAAGGTCTTTCCTTTTGAAAGAACATTTAATTAGTTATTTAATTATTACAATGAGGTTTATATAAGTTTATTTTATTGTTAACTTTTCATTTTCCCACACAATTATTGCTCGTACGTACAGCATGTTTTTGGTGATGGTGAGGTGAGGGTATGATAGACTATAAGGCGGCACTGTTTGTGGGTGGATGAGACTTTTAGCAAACAAGATCATATGAAATCGAGAGATTAAACCATTTTTAAATCTGTCTGTCTAACGCCCTGTTTCTTTCATATCCTGAAATTCATATCATATCTTGTTTGTTTGCAGATCATCTAGTTTATCTGAGCCCTATTCTGTATGTGTATTATCCTGTTTGGGTACCGTCTGTAGCACAAACAATTCTGTTCATATTTAAGGTTAATCTTATATGCGTATAGTAAGTGTTCGTTATACTGTAAAAGGCCTAGGGAATTCTCATACTGTACTTATACAGTATGTAAAGACATGATAAGTCTGAAAATTTGAAGAATTAGTGGAAATTATTAAAGTTTAGGTCGTGAAAGAGTTTCGGTATCTAAACATGTGCCGCTGCGTTTGTTTCTTAAACCTGTCCGTTTCCTAAACAAACAGGGAATTCTCATACTTATACAGTATGTAAAGGCATGATAAGTCTGAAAATTTGAAGAATTAGTGGAAATTATTAAAGTTTAGGTCGTGAAAGAGTTTCGGTATCTAAACATGTGCCGCTGCGTTTGTTTCTTAAACCTGTCCGTTTCCTAAACAAACAGATAAAGATAAACAGTTAAGATCCATATGGCATCTAATGCTCCATATGGCTGGTATCAGAATACCAATTCAAACTTATGCCGCAAGAAATTCTACTGAAATTCGCACTGTCTTATCTAATGAACATTGCAAGTTATCACATCATGCACTGAATTAATTTATATATTGCAACAGGTGCAATTACGCCTTATTTATGCAAATTTTTGGGGGAATATTTCTGGAGCTTAATCATTATCTAATCTGATGATTAATCATCTCAAAAAGACCATCACAGCACACCACTAAGAGATGGATGCGTCTGCTGTTCCTGAACCTACGTCTCTGTGTCCAATTCCTAAACCTATTTGTTTACAATTTTTGCATAAACTTAATACAATTGTATCATATCATCTGTGTTGGTTTCCCCAATGCTATATAATAACCCGTGTTTTGTGTGTGTTTCTAAGTGGGAGTTTTTCCTAAACTGATCCGCCATCTCAGTACACCATGACATATTTCAAGAATATCTTGTTTTAGAACTACTTTAACAAATGTAACATGTACAGTATACAGTAGAACAAACTATAAATAGTAATATATATATAATAGAGTACAGTACTGTAACATCACAAAAGCATGGGATTCCTCAAGACACTTGTTATTCTAAGCCTGATTGACTGTTTCATTTGTGGGGGGTATGGTGGGAATGGGGAAGGAGAAGATATCAACGACAAAGAAGGAGGAGTGAGCTTTGATGGGGAAGGGGTAGGGGATGGTGACGAGGAAGAGGAAGTGAGTGGTGATGGGGATGGAGATAATGGTGACGAGGAAGACGAAGTGAGCAGTGATGGGTATGAGGGAAATAATGGTGACGAGGAAGAGGGAGATGATGCTGGTGATGACGAAGAAGGAGATGATCGTATGGACAAAGAGGATAAATCGATATCAGCCACACTCCGACCAACCTCGATCAAATCAAGCACAGTGGAAACAGAAAAACCAGCCACAGATAAGGCAGTGAAAACTGAAGAAAATTCAGGTGCATTTCTAGTACCTCATCAGGTGCTGCTTTTTTACGCTGCATTGGTAGTCGTACCTCTTTTTGCAGCCTTTATAGTTTCGCCCTATTTTAAAATGAATTGATTGCCTTTATCTCAAACAACTCATTGCTTTGTTAAATTCCGAAAGTTGCTAAATTAACTTTAAAATTCTAAAATAATTTTTAATAATAATTTTTAAGATTTTGTGGAACTAAAGTCTCCCGAATTAAATTTCATTAATTTTTTTTATATTCTTTAATAAATTTTAATTTTTAAACGTGTCATTCGGGTTGAAACTCACCGACTGTCAGTTCCGGATTACCGCTGCCACTCGTCTGGGGTGCAAGGTGTTAGAAACGCACACATGCGACTGGTGCGGCAGTCCAGTTCAACTTGATGGCCTGCATGGTTTTTCCTGCCGTAGGCGTGCTGGACGCTCACTCTTGCCATGCGATAGTCAATGACAATGTAAGGTGGGTGCTGGCCAGCTGTGAGGTCCCCTCCATTTATGAACCCTCAGGCGTCTCCAGGAACGATGGGATGGGGGGGGGGGGGGGGGTCGACCAGGTGACACTAGAATCGTGGTCCCACTGTATAGTACTCACTTGGGACGCCACGGTGGTGGACCAATTCGCTCCCAGTCACTTCCAGCAGACCCTCATCACCGGGGGGCAGCGGCGCACAGCAGAAGGAGACGAGCGGCGGACGAATGATACATACAGCTAGGTGATGGAGTGCAGCTATATATTACACCCAGTAGCTTTCGGTCAGGCGTCGGTGAGTCGGTCCCTTCGGTGTCTGGGGTTGGTGAGTCGGTTCCCCAAGTGTCTGGAGTAGGTGAGTCGGTTCCTTCGGTGTCTGCGGTTGGTGAGTCGGATCCTTCAGTGTCTGGAGTCGGCGAGTCGGTTCCTCAAGTTTCTGGGGGCGGTGAGTCAGTCAGTTCAGTGTCTAGAGTGAGTCGGTTTCTCAAGTGCATGGAGTCGGTGAGTCGGTTTCTTAAGAGCCTGGGATTGGTGAGTCGGTTCCTCAAGTGCCTAGAGTAGGTGAGTCGGTTCCTTCGGTGTACGGGGTTGGTGAGTCGGTTCCTTCACTGTCTGGAGTAGGTGAGTCGGTTCCTTCGGTGTCCGGGGTTGGTAAGTCGGTTACTCTATTGTATGTGGTTGGTGAGTCGGTTCCTCAAGAGTCTGGAGTCGGTAAGTCGGTTTCTCAAATGTCTGGAGTTGGTGAGTCAGTTCCTCAAGTTTCTGGAGCTAGTGAGTCGGTTCCTCAAGAGTCTGGGATCGGTGACTCGGTTCCTTTAGTGTCTGGAGCTGGTGACTCGGTTCTTTCAGTGTCTGGAGTCGGCGAGTCGGTTCCTCATGTGTCTGGGGTCAGTGAGTCACTTCGTTTAGTATCTAGAGTCGGTGAGTCGGTTTCTGAAATGTATGGGTTGGTGAGTCGGTTCCTCAAGTGTCTGGGGTTGGTGAGACGGTTCCTCACGTGTCTGGGGCTCATGAATCGGCTCCCCAAGTGTCTGGGGCCGGTGAGTCGGTCCAATCAGTGTCAGGAGTCGGTGAGCCGGTTCCTCAAGTGACTTGGGTCGGTCAGTCAGGCCGCTCAGTATCTAGAGTCGGTGACTTGGTTTCTCAAGTGTATGGAGTCGTGTCTACTGTCGGTGAGCCGGCTCCTTTAGTGTCTGGAATCAGTGAGTCGGTTTTTCCGGTGTCTGGGGTCGGCGAGTCGGTTCCTCCAGTGTCTGGAGTCGGTGAGCCGGTTCCTTCGGTGTTTGTGGTTGGTGAGTCTGTCTCTTCAGTGCCTCGAGTCGTTGACTCGGTTCCTTCAGTTTCTGTAGTCGGTAAGTCTGTTCCTTCCGTGTCTGGATTCGGTGAGTCTGTCCGTTCAGTGTCTGGAGTCGGTGAGTCGGCTCCTCAAATGTCTGGTGTCGGTGAGTCGGTTCCTCAGGGGTCTGGGGTCGGTGAGCCGTTTCGCTCAGTGTCTGGAGTCGATGAGTCGGTTTCTCGAGTGTCTGGATTCGGTGAGTCTGTCCGTTTAGTCTCTGGAGTCGGTGAGTCGGCCCATCAAGTGTCTGGAATCGGTGGGGCGGTTCCTTCATTGCCTGGAGTCGGTGAGTCGGTTCCTCAAGTGACTGGGGTTGGTGAGTCGGTTCCTAAAGAGTATGGGGTCGGTAAGTTGGTTCCTTCAGTGTCTGGAATCGGTGAGTCGGTCCTTTCAGTATCTGGAGTCGGTGAGTCGGTTCCTCAAGTGTCTGGAGTCCGTGGGTCGGTTCCATCATTGTCTGGAGTCGGTGAGTCGGTTCCTCAATTGCCTGGGGTTGTTGAGTCGGTTCCTCAAGAGTATGGGGTCGGTGAGTTGGTTCCTTCAGTGTCTGGAGTCGGTGGGTCAGTCCCTTCAGTATCTGGAGTCGTTGAGTCGGCCCGTCAAGTGTCTGGAGTCGGTGGGTCACTTCCTACGGTGTCTGTTATCAGTGTGTCGGTCCCTTCGGTATCTGTTGGTATTGGTGTGTCGGACACTCAAGGGTCTGGGGTCGGCTCGTCAGTCCCTCCAATGTCTGGAGCTGGCACGTGTTCAGTATGTTTGAGTGTCTTTGCAATAAAAGCCAATGGGACTCTGCGCACACATGGCCCACCTGGCAACCGGTGCCTGGGATCTAGTGTCCAGCCAGATGCTTCAGCCTCATTGCAAGGTCCCCCCATCAGACATTCCCAGGGGGAATTATCAGAGTGGGATATTTTGGAAATAGTTCGAGGGTGGCGAACAAGGCAGCTGGAGACATGTCCCAAAGGCATCGAGGACCAACTTAGCTGACCTGTTCGCTGAGTTGTTTACTGCTATTGTAGACGAACCGATGAGAGTCCATAAATGGATCTGGCTACTCATAGTTGGCCACTTCTGCATCCCAGCGCCAAGTCGAGGGGTGAGGAAACACCAGCGATCTCTTGCTTCCCTCATTAACCAAAGGATCGCCGATTTCCGTGCCATGGTTAATCCAGGTTCAGGTTTTCCAACACCACCATCTCGGCCATCTGGCCCCTATCGCCAGAGGCCCCAGGAGGAGCCGGTTGGACTGGCTACCTTGGTGGCAGAGAAGATAGAGGATGGTGACATCAAGGGAGCTATACGGTTAGCTTCCTCGAAAAACGCCATTGCCCCTAACACACTGGAGACACTAGAGTTGCTACGGGGAAAGCACCCTGCACCACCGCCTCGTCTGCTCGCCCTTGTACCCCCACGATACTCCGGAGGTTGATCTCATCCTTCCCCAGCGGGAGTGCTGGATGGGGTGCGGCCTCAGATATATAAGGATCTTGTCACCCCAACAAATGGCGAAGCTGGAGAATGCCTCCTGTCATCCCTAGCAAAGTTCGTTGATGTTACCATGGCGGGCGAGGTGCCAACTGCTATCCGGCCTATATTCTTTGGGGCAAACTTGTTTACATTCAAGAAGAGTGGGCCGGGAATCCGTTCCATAGCTGTTGGGGTTACTCTTCGTCGTTTGTGTGGCAAGTTCTCTGGAACCTTAGCTGCAGAGAAACGGACAGAGTCATATGGATCGGTCCAGCTGGGTATTGGCTGCAAGTAGGAGCTGCCCGCTGCACGCGCTGGTCAATGGGGAAAATCCGGCGGGTAGATTTTAGAAGAATAGATTTTAGTAATGCGTTCAACTCAATCCGCCGAGACTCAATGCTGGAGACTGTCCATGCTGCTCATCCCTTGATCTATAATTACACCCTTGCTGCCTATGGGGAGGCAACCTTTCTCCTTAATGGTGACCAACTCCTACTCTCTGACGAGGGCGTACAACAAGGAAACACAGATGGCCAGCAGCTGTTCGGAGACAAAGAAAACCCAACCATCCAGACATTGGAATCGGCTTTCAATGTCTGGTACCTGGACGATGGGAACCTAGCTGATGACCATCGGGTTGTGCTGTGGGACCTCTCAAGGTTGATCAATGATGGGAGGAAACTTGGGCTGATGATTAACCCCACAAAGAGCGAGTTGTTTTTCTTGGGGACAGAGACAGAAGAATCACGTGCCCAGATCCAGATGGAGTTCGATTCTATCTGCGTCGGCATCCCATGCCCGCCGATGGATCAGTTGACCATTCTTGGTGCCCCCATCGGAGAATCTGCCATCGCCTCTTGCCTCACAGCCAAGGTCGGCGACCTCACCACTCTAGTTAGCCAGCTTCCACTCCTTGACGCACATCAAGGCTTTTTCCTCGTGAGGAACTCATTTGCCATACCCAGGCTGATGTACTTCCTTAGGGCTGCCCCATGTTTTAGGTTCCCCACCCTTCTTAGGGACTATGATCGAGTGCTTCGTGGTGCCTTTCGAGTGGTTGCCAATACAGGAATTGGTGACCCAGCATGGGCCCAGGCTTGCCTACCTGCATGGGTTGGCGGTCTTGGTTTGGGATCAGCAGTGCAGCTCGCACCCTCTGCCTTTCTTGATTCTGTGGCTGCATGTTCAACCCTTTCAAACCGCTTGTACCCATCCGCAGGGATGCCGAGCCCAGCTGGAATTAGCCATGACCATACAGAATGCGTCACTCCCCCCTGACTCAGCGCCACCCACTGTGTCAACACAGAGGGTGTGGATGGCGCCCATCCATCAAGAAAGCCTCGCCACCCTCCGTCTTGTAGCTTCTACTCTCGACCTTGCTCGACTGAACTCCCTTGATCACCCGACCACTGGTTGCTGGCTCTTCCAAGTGCAGCTCTGGGGCTAAAACTAAGCGATGCGCAGTTTCGAATTGCCATCGTCATTCGCCTTGTAGAAAAGGTGGTATGGTAGAGACCCACATCTGCGACCGTTGTGGCAATCCAGTAGCGTCCAATAGTGTACACGGTCTCTCATGCTGGAGGAGCGCAGGCTGGTTCCCTCGCCACACCATGGTTCGGTTAATGATATTGTGAGACGGGCATTGGTCAGCTGTGGGGTTCCCTCCCTTCTAGAACTATCAGGACTCTGCCGCAATGACGGGAAGCATGTAGACGGGGTGACACTTGTGCCTTGGTCCCACGGTCGAATGCTAACCTGGGATGCCACAGTGGTTGACCCCCTTGCCCCTAGTCCCGCCAACAGACGCTAATTGCAGGGGGTCGTGCTGCAGAGGGAGCCAAACATGGAAAGAATATGACATATGCGGAGGTGATGGAGCGGGGTCATATATTTCACCCTGTTGCGTTCGAGACCGTTCGATGGCCATTCTGGTGGGCAACGCGGTGTCTGTCCTGGCAACTGCTGGCCCATTCCCTGGTGGAATCTTTGGGGATTAGTCCCTTGTAGACTCTTGGTGATGGTGTTTTTTCTTACTTATTAAATTAATATATGTGATGTTTCATTAAGAGTGAATTAAACACTGTAATAATTAGTTGGAAATTAAAGTTTTTCGATTATTTTGTGCTCAGAAATCGCTGCAAATGTAACCCTACTTAGAAGTATTAAAATTACCTTATAATCATTTTTAAATGTTTTAATTTTTGTAATACAAGAATTATCCCTAGCCCCCACGCCAGAGTACAGGTGTTTGCTTCTGCTGCTAGTGCAATGCATCTGGCTATAAACGAGTCTGCATTGAAGCTCTTAATATGAGCATCCTACACTAGCCTCGTATTAGGATCCCCTTTATCCAAGAACTGACTCGGCAAACCCTGTGTAACGAGTGAAGCCATATTGTGGGGGTGATGGGGATTCTGGCCTCGGAGGCTACTCCCATGACCCTCTACTGCTGTTACAGACATTGGCAGTCGCAGGACAAGTCGCTAGACTAGCTTAAGTTAATACCCTAACACTTGGGATCCCAAAGGCGATATGAGAGTCCTGGCAAACAAGCTTTGTCTTTGCGGATGTTCAAGATCACCGAATGCAGACTACTGGGCAGAATGATAAGGTACTGATTAAGGACATGGCGTCGGTAGTTGACTTGCCCTCGCCTCAGAAGAACACAGTGGTAATGGAGAAAATGGTCTATTGATGAATCAAATTGCACATGCAGCATTGCACAAAACAGTCCAAATTACCAACCTCATCATTCGTTGCAACTTCTCATGTCCTGGAAGACTACCTAAGAGGTATCGTAAGGTGGTTCTGATTGTGTGCTATTCTCCAAATAGTGTTTCCTCATGTCTCAAGCAAAAACACAATCTACAAGCAGCTACTGTTGGAGTGGATTAGCATGCATTTTTATCTTTCCTTGGTGACTTTAATGCTATTCTTCTTTCCATCGCTCCTCAATATCGCCATGGGTCGACTGCGCGATTGTGTCAACCGAAATTCAATCCATCTTCAGGACTTCATCTCTGGAAGTAGATTGCATTCGGCTGGATGTGACCCAGTTCAAGAAGAGAACAGGTAAGCTGTGACATATACTGGACGCAGTGGCCATAAGTCCCAGATAGACCATCTTATGTTTCATAAGAAATACAGGAGCTCATGTATATATCTCAAGATACTCTCTTGGCTTATTACATAGTTCAGTTTCAGTGCACTTTAGAGGCTATATTAAAAATAAAAATAAAATAAAAAAAATAAAAAAAACAAAAATAAATAAAAATAAAAATAATTGGTGCTTGGATAGAGGACTTGCCCTCACTATAACACTACTTTAACAATATCTTTAATAACACTACTTTAACAATATCTCAGTATATCATGAAACATTGTTTAAAGGGGTCGAGGGTAAGAACACAGACTGAATCTGGGTTCAAAGAAAAGTTTCAATCAGAGTACATAACGATGTTACTGAACAATCATGCGTTTGAATACACCCACAAACGCTCGGTTATTCTAGATTACTCGCTATTGGTAATTTTCCATAAGATTCAGTTGGGTTCCTAAATTCAGATTATTTATTGTCTACTATTCACATATATACGGGGTTATAATGTTAGTAATCGAATTTGCTTAATTTGGCTTGAGTAGATAAACTTTTGTTTTCGGTTCACGCTATACGGGGGGTTATAATGTTAGAAATTTGGTGCTTTAATTGGGTTGAGTAGATAAACTTTGGCGGCCGCCTCTATGTGTATATATTTCGGTGCACACCCATCCACATAATGTCAAATGTTTTGTTTCATTTTCATTTGTTTTTAATGCCCTGATCTTATTTTTTATTTATTGATTCTTAATACAAGTAGCATACAATTTCAAACGGCAAAAATCTAATTTGGTTGGATAATACGACATTTTTGAGTGTCATATGCCAGAAAACACCTTGTGATGTTTACACATATTTGGGTGCACCAATAACACAAGATGGTTTTATAAACAGTGTATATGTATCGCAGCTATCTGAGAAATTGAAGCAGTGCTCGAAGTTTGGTGGCTTTCTGGCAAAACATTCATTGGCTCCAGTTTGGCTGAAGTGCACGCACCACATAAGTCTGTAAGTGCTAACGCGGGATTTCCTTGGTAAAGTGACACCATACCAGTGATTTCTGAAAGTACCAATGTGCTAACTCAGTAACAGACTTTAGCAACATTTAGCAACACCAATTCTGCACCACCCGCAAGAGGGCTCAAGTGTTCTAAAGTGCTAACTTACTAAAAACACCAATAACAATAGTAATATTAGCAAAGTTAGGAGTTTGAAGTGATGGTATCTGTATATCTTGGAAGATAATGATTAGGTGTTTTTGTGTTGAATATTTCAAGACACCACGCATCATAAAATGCTAACTCATTATTCGTTCTTTGGGATGTGAAAGGAAATTGAATATATTATAATATTAATTATGTAATCATTGGGGAGTGGGGGGGTGTACACACCAAATTTTATACTACCAAGTTTTTGCTAATTTCATTTGTGAAAATGTTCTCAAACATATAAAATATGTTAAATTAAAATATTTTATAACGTTCTATATTTTTCATTTTCAAAATAAAATAGAGAATCCTAAAAAAATGTTCTCCTTTTTAAACAATAGAACATACATTTCTGCATTTCCAATCGCTGATTTATCAGGCTACCAAAGGGGATCAGAACCTTAATGCGCATATAAGACAATGAATGCTCGTATTTATGGATGTATGTTACCACTATATGATTTCTGCTGACTGGAATTATTTATTTCTGAAACACATTGTCATCTATATTGTGATCTAAGGCTGATTAAAAAGCAATAAACACAATAAACGCAATAAATAGAATGCTGTGCCGGCTTGACGACAAAATTGAGCCACCACAACTCCCTATCACCCATGACATTTGCTAGATCATCCGAATCTTCTTCAAGGCCAGTGTCCTTTAAGACGCGTCTCTAGAAAGTCATGGGCTGTCCACCATGCTTATTCACTGCATGATGCTACCAAAGAACAAGATTATGCACTGACTGGTCCACACGGCGAAAGCAATGTCCTGCAAAGCGGAGGCGGGTTTGTTCTAGTGTCAAGCCTGGGGGAACCAATGAGACACCTCCAATGTTATATTGTGTCTGGTTGGAGATGTGTGGATTGTACTTGACACAGTGAACCCGGCGTAGCATTCTTGTGAATGTGCCATCCAGAGATTTGGTATCCTCTGCAGTTAGAGCCCAGCATGGACTCCCATAGAGGAGTACTGGAACTACTGCTGCTCTAAATAATCGTACCTTAAGATTCCGATTAATTCTATGTGACTTCCAAATCCTGGAAAGCCTATTCAAGGCTGCCCATGCCTTTCCCTTGCGTATTCGAAGGTCTCGCCTGACCTCCGGATCCATGAACCCTGGTGACAGAAGTCGTACACATGCTCAAGCATACCATCCTTTGAGCTTATGCTCATCCGGTCAGAGACTTGCTGAGGACTTTCAAAGTTAACTGTCAAAATTTTGGTCATTTTTGGAGTTAATAAAAAGACCAACACTAGAAGCAGCATGTTATAATGAGCTGAGGAGCCGTTGGTGATTCTGAGAGTACTCCTAAGTCATCAGCAAAGTCTAGATCAGTTAGGTACTTGGCAGGATTTCCTCGTCTTCTGGAGCCAGTAGGTGGAGTTATCATCACCCCCATCATCATTATGATGATCTAGTGACATGCTTATAGTCAACCATAATTATGAACAAGAATGGCGCAAGTGTGTCTCCCTGGAGGACGCCCCATAACACTTAAATTGGTTCTGTGTCACCGTCAGCAGTAGACACAAATGTTGTCGAACCATCGTATACTGATCTGATTGCTGCAATAATTTCATCAGGAATCCCATATAATGAAAGTATGCTGAACATACGTGAGCGAGAGACTGAATAAAAGGCCTTGAATAAGTCAACAAACATAACAGCCAGATGCCTGTCTTTCTTTTTTGATCAATCTCTTCAATTATCCTTCTAAGTATCAAAATGGGCTCCATGGTCTCACGACCTTTAAGGAACCCATTCTGATTTCCAAGGAGCAGTCTCTCAATGGGATCCAGAGGGATCAATGGGATCTAGATAAGCTTTAAACACTCAGGTATTTTAAAGACCTCAGGGGGAACACCATCTACTCCACTACTGGCACGATTGGTCTTAATGCTCTTTGCAGCAGCCTTCACTTCTGCAAAGGAGATATCGCCAATGGGAATATCTGGGAGTACAGACTCAGAACACTTTTACTTCTTTAAAGTTATCAGGCGATACCCTGTCATTGAATTAAATACACTGCATTCCGGGACATGGCTTATTGGTTTTATGTATGTATTTAGAGAGGTTTAAAGTTTTGACCTCGAAAAGACCAAGAATAGCAGCGGTGTGCAATAATGGGTAAGAAATTGGTGACACATTTTCAAAATACTTGTAGCAATTTACGTTATAGCAGTATATGTAAAAATTAAAATTTGAGATTGCACGAAATTTGACATACAGAATGACCTCTCTATTTTCTGGAAAAGGAAACTTATTGCAAGGATTAAGGATTTAGAATAATATATAATTATGAGAATAAATTAATTAATGGTTGTTGATTATGTGCCATATTATTGAATGCTTTTAAGAAATTGAATTAGTTGCAAAGACATAGACGTTTAATATATGAATTGAATAGGCCTAATGTTAGCACTTTATGCTTTCTGTTGGCCGGTATTATTCATTTCAGAAACTCATAATCTCCTCTTGTGATCTCGGCTTGATTAATAATCAATTTATTTCAATTTTAGTTATAAAACGCTAACATCTGGTCTGGCTTGCTATGCAATAATTATACAACAAAATTAGCCTTAAAGAGCTAACATTTAGAATATGTCTTATGGAGAAACTCTATAGTGCTAACAGTTAGCACTTTACCTTTTTCAATAATTCTGAATCTGGTCGCTAGGGGGCAGTTGTTAAAATTTGTTGCTATTTGACGTTTTTAATTTGTGCTTGCAAAGGGGTCAAACTGCTAACACTTCGAAATGAGCCAATCGGAACCTGGAATTGTAGTCAACTTGTCTCAACAAATTTTTTTCAGGGAGTGTTAGCACTTTAGGTTAGCACTTTAAAACAGTTAGCACTTTACCATTGCAGGACTGCTGTTTGTTAGCACTTTAGTACTTCTAAAAACAGTACTTGACACAGTGAACCCGGCGTAGCATTCTTGTGAATGTGCCATCCAGAGATTTGGTATCCTCTGCAGTTAGAGCCCAGCATGGACTCCCATAGAGGAGTACTGGAACTACTGCTGCTCTAAATAACCGGACCTTAAGATTCCGATTAATTCTATGTGACTTCCAAATCCTGGAAAGCCTATTCAAGGCTGCCCATGCCTTTCCCTTGTGTATTCGAAGGTCTCGCCTGACCTCTGGATCCATGAATCCTGGTGACAGAAGTCGTCCACATGCTCAAGCATACCATCCTTTGAGCTTATGCTCATCCGGTCAGAGACTTTCTGATGACTTTCATAGTTAACTGTCAAAATTTTGGTCATTTTTGGAGTTAATAAAAAGACCAACACTAGAAGCAGCATGTTCTAATGAGCTGAGGAGCCGTTGGGCTCCCTCTAGTGATTCTGAGAGTACTCCTAAGTCATCTGCAAAGTCTAGATCAGTTAGGTACTTGGCAGTTAGATCAGTTAGGCACTTCTGGAGCCAGTAGGTGGAGTTATCATCACCCCCATCATCATTATGATGATCTAGTGACATGCTTATAGTCAACCATAATTATGAACAAGAATGGCGCAAGTGTGTCTCCCTGGAGGACGCCCCATAACACTTAAAGTGGTTCTGTGTCACCGTCAGCAGTAGACACAAATGTTGTCGAACCATCGTATACTAATCTGATTGCTGCAATAATTTCATCAGGAATCCCATATAATGAAAGTATGCTGAACATAACGTGAGCGAGAGACTGAATAAAAGGCCTTGAATAAGTCAACAAAGATAACAGCCAGATGCCTGTCTTTCTTTTTTGATCAATCTCTTCAATTTTCCTTCTAAGTACCAAAATGGGCTCCATGGTCTCACGAACTTTAAGGAACCCATTCTGATTTCCAAGGAGCAGTCTCTCAATGGGATCCAGAGGGATCAATGGGATCTAGATAAGCTTTAAACACTCAGGTATTTTAAAGACCTCAGGGGGACACCATCTACTCCACTACTGGCACGATTGGTCTTAATGCTCTTTGCAGCAGCCTTCACTTCTGCAAAGGAGATATCGTCAATGGGAATATTTGGGAGTACAGACTCAGACACTGTTACTTCTATAAAGTTATCGGGCAATACCCTGTCATTGAATTAAATACACTGCATTCCGGGACATGGCTTATTGGTTTTATGTATGTATTTACAGAGGTTTAAAGTTTTGACCTCGAAAAGACCAAGAATAGCAGCAGTGTGCAATAATGGGTAAGAAATTGGTGACACATTTTCAAAATGCTTGTAGCAATTTACGTTATAGCAGTATATGTACAAAATTAATTTGAGATTGCACGAAATTTGACATACAGAATGACCCCTCTATTTTCTGGAAAAGGAAACTTATTTCAAGCATTAAGGATTTAGAATAATATATAATTATGAGAATAAATTAATTAGTGGTTGTGATTATGTGCCATATTATTGAATGCTTTTAAGAAATCTATGAACTAGTTGCAAAGACATAGACGTTTAATATATGAATTGAATAGGCCTAATGTAAGCACTTTATGCTTTCTGTTGGCCGGTATTATTCATTTCAGAAACTCATAATCTCCTCTTGTGATCTCGGCTTGATTAATAATCAATTTATTTCAATTTTAGTTATAAAACGCTAACATCTGGTCTGGCTTGCTATGCAATAATTATACAACAAAATTTGCCTTAAAGAGCTAACATTTAGAATATGTCTTATGGAGAAACTCTATAGTGCTAACAGTTAGCACTTTACCTTTTTCAATAATTCTGAATCTGGTCGCTAGGGGGCAGTTGTTAAAATTTGTTGCTATTTGACGTTTTTAATTTGTGCTTGCAAAGGGGTCAAACTGCTAACACTTCGAAATGAGCCAATCGGAACCTGGAATTGTAGTCAACTTGTCTTAACAAATTTTTTTCAGGGAGTGTTAGCACTTTAGGTTAGCACTTTAAAACAGTTAGCACTTTACCATTGCAGGACTGCTGTTTGTTAGCACTTTAGTACTTCTAAAAACAGTTGTATGTCTTTCGCCCTGCAGTGATATCCACTGTGTATTACGGGTGCGAGACGTGGATTACCGGAACCCCAGTGAAGCTATTTGCTGTGTATAATAGCATGTTATGCATGGCTCTTGGCATTCGAAAGCAGACTTGTAGAGATATTCTATACATAGAGGCGGGACAGCCAAACCCACAAGCGTTTATTCGTGAAAGGCAAAGGGTATTTATTAAGTCAATTATGTCTCAACCAGAGAAGCACGAACTGTTAATGCAAGCAAGCCCCTTATGCATAGAGACAAGAACACCTATGTGGAGGAAAATTAGTGAATTGATTGCGAGCAATCAATCATTCGTCAGACGCAGTTTTGATGAGATTAAAGAGCATATAGGGTGATCCAATTCAACTCGCATGGTTATTTATAAAAAAAATAAATCCTGAATTATCTACTCCAGCAATATATTCCAGAACCGTTATTGGTGCTATTAATACTGTACTAATACCAATCAGCCGACCCAGGAACCTGCTAGGGTCTCTTGGACGCATTTCCAATTAACGTCGACTAGCTTGCTGGTTGAAAGAGGTAGATCCCGATCAGCCAACAGTGATCGGATTTGCGTATGTGGTGAACCGCAAGATGAAGAACACATAGCTGAATGATGTGCTAGTACCGCACAGGTCCACCAGCAATTCCCCAGTATTAAGTACTTGAATGATCTAACTGATAACCCCGTAGTGATAGAATTTATACATAAAGTACTAGGTATCCTTGAATAGGAAGATTTAATTAGTTATATTGATCATACAAAGCTTTTTATTATTATTTGCACTTCCAAGACGCCCCATAACACTTCAAATGGTTCTGTTTCACCATCAACCAACAGTAGACACAAATGTTGTCGAACCATCGTATACTGATCTGATTGCTGCGATAATTTCATCAGGAATCCCATATAATGAAAGTATGCTGAACATACGTGAGAGGGAGACTGAATCAAAGGCTTTGAAGAAGTCAACAAAGATAACAGCCAGATGCCTGTCTTTCTTTTTTGATAACTCTTCAATTATCCTTCTAAGTGCCAAAATGGGTTCCATGGTCCCACGACCTTTACGGAACCCATTCTGATTTCCATGGAGCAGTCTCTCAAGGGGATCCCTGATGCGATTTAATAGAATTCTATTGTATAGCTTTGCAGCAATCGAGATCAATGAGATTCCCCGAAAAGAACCATAGAGTGTTAGGTTGCCCTTCTTCGGAACTGGCACCAACTTATTTGTTTTCATTTCTTGTGGGACTCTTGTTGTTCGGTACATGTCTACTATGATGGGATAGATGAGCTTTAAACAGTCAGGTATTTTAAAGACCTCAGGGGGAACACCATCTACTCCACTGGCACGATTGGTCTTAATGCTCTTTGCAGCAGCCTTCACTTCTGCAAAGGAGATATCGCCAATTGGAATATCTGGGAGCACAGACTCAGACACTTTTACTTCTATAAAGTTATCAGGCAATACCCTGTTATTATTGAGGAGCTTTTCAAAGTGGGCCTTCCAACCATTGAGGCGATTGGCTGGTGATTCAGCCTTAACCTTGGTGGTTGGTTGGCTTTTCCGCCCAGTAAGCAAGTTGATCGATTTCCATGCCTGGGATGATTGCCTGCTGTCGTCAGCATCATTGATGGCATCAACCTGTTGGTTTATTAGCTCCTGTAGATTAACAGAGTACTGCCTGTTCAGGGACCTAGATGCAGCCTTAACTGCATTCTTGACCTCTGTAGTCTGTTTGAGTCGGGACTCTTTCTGCACCTTATATAGGTCATTTCGGCACTTCTGGATTTTGTTGTCAGTCCAGGGGGCCCTTTTCCTGTTTCGAGGGTATATAGGAACTGTTTCTGCAGCTGCTAACTTAACTGCTTCTGTGAAGGCAGTATAGCCCTCACAGTGATCTGCCGCCTCAGAGGCAAGAACCTCATACATGTTGCTCAGCTGTAGTGTGAAGCTGGATCTCACACTTGGCTGTTACAACAGAGAGGACCAGTCATGCTGCGGCAAGGCAGATTTCGTTGTTCTGCTAGCACGCAGACTAAGTCTTACCTTGGCCACAATAAGGCGGTGATCACTGGAGAAGGGTCAAAGTGTAAATGCATTACAGTCTTGTATAGAGCTCCTGTACTTCCTACGAAACAGAATATTGTCTATCTGGGACTTGTGACCACTGGGTCCACTATGAGTCCATAGCTTTCCAGTTCGCTTCTTGAACTGGGTTTCAGCCAAAAACAATCCATTTCCAGAGATAAAATCCTGAAGATGGACGGAATTTCGGTTGACACTCTTGCCTTAGACCCAGGGCGATGCAGGTGATTGATGCAGACTTGCATTAAAGTCTCCCAGGAATGTTAAGAATGCATGCTGATACACTCCATCAGTAGCTGCTTGTAGATTGTGGTAGAATTTTTCCACCTCCTCTACAGGGGCAACACTAGTTGGAGAGTAGCACACAATTAGTGTGTTAGGGTGTTTACTGAGGCTAGTCTAGTGACTTGCCTCAGATTCACCAATGGTTTGTTGGTCAGGGTGGAACATGAGAGTAGCCTCCAACACCAGAATCCCTCTCCCCCTCACAATCTGGCCTCCCTGGTGACCCAGGGTTTGGGCCAGAAAGGTCATCAGGAAAGGGACTCAAAGAATTGTTGGCTTCTCTCTCTCCACTAGGGGGTGAGACAGGCAGCCGGTCAGGAGATAACTGACGCCTGTGTGGCCGATTGTGTCCGGTAATTCCACTGGCCTCTAGTGGCCGGACCTCCTGTTCGCGCTTTCAGACCTTTGGCAGTTTAACCCGCCAAATTAGAATGTCTTCTAGATAATAAATCACTTTTAGTCTATGACAAGTATTTAATTCACTACACTAGTCGAAACCAATCTGTGCGCGATCATTCACCCGCTGGATATACCCGGGAGATTGGGTTCGACGGCTTAATCTTATTGCTATGTAAGCCTAATGTATTATTCGACTGACAGTATTATATAATCTCTGACAATATTATTCACCTTCGGGGAATATTAACAGTTCCTTTAGGACGTGGCGCTTTATCTATACAAACAGAGTTATGACTTAAACTACTCACAACGATATGGCTTAGTTATAATTCACATATATGGCGCATTCTTTAGGAAATGCTTCGTTATCAGTCTCATTCATACACAATGCTGCACAATACTGCACACTGATCTGCCGATCTTCACTGATTTTAGTTATATATAAAAGGAACACGGACTGACTCATGTAGGGTCTATCAAATAACATTAGATTCACTTCAAACCACTTTAACATAAGTCACAATCGTTATATGTAACCTTTCTCTCTTACCTTCGGTATATCAAGAATATTGGGTTTCGGGGTTATTTATCGTTATTCCAAATATAATAATTCATCAACCATATTATGAAGAACTGACAGTAAATAGCAGTATAACAATATAAAGTATGCACAGGTTGTTTGATTGTTTGGTTTGGATGGATAACCAATTTGTTATGTTTTGGTTTGATAACGGATATATGTCCTTATAATTAAGCCTACTAGTGTTCGACTAAAAACAGAAAGGCACAAAATATTTCCAAGCCGTTCTCTCCTGGCTTAGGAAAGAAAGACCAACAACACTGAAAACTGATAAGAATAACCTTATTTACAAAGGCTTCCACCCAACACAGAGAAAGAGCATACAGATAGGAAAATTCAGTTCAGTAGATCTGTGATAGGTCGAAATCAAAATCAACTCAAATCCTATTGGCAGATACTTTCCCAAGCTGGTTGGACAATCAAACGTAGCCCAGATCCCTTCGCACAGCGAATCAGCCAATCAGCCGGTAGCTTGCGCTATTCGAGTTATAGATCCCTTTTTAGAGTATTCAGCGCCTGGGGGGGAACTGGTTAACAAGGCAAACGAATCAGTTATCCCACAAAAGCTTTTACACCGCTCCCAGAAAATGGGATTTAAGTCTATAAAATATACAAAATCACAATTTCTAATATACATAAATACTCTAAACAGTTAGTCTTTCTTGCGCGGACGGCGTTTACACAGTTTTTTAAAGTTAGCCAGAGTCTTTTTCTCTTTGGGGGGAGCCACTTTACTAGGAGGGCCATAACTCCTGGGTGAAGGGTGCAATATGATTGCATTAGAAGGTTTGGGTTTACGGTCGGTGTCTCGTCCATTTCGATATGCTTCTCCTCGAGCTGATTTTCAT
>JAUCBJ010008411.1:0-12291 GCA_032718475.1 Nemertoderma westbladi | reverse complement strand
TGGTTAGAAAAACCCGTCGCTGTAACCTGCTCCTTTCACTCAATCGGTAACAACATCGTTTATTGTTTTGGTTAGATAAATCCATCTCTGTAACCTGCTCCTTTCTCTCAATTGGTAACAACATCGTTTATTGTTTTGGTTAGAAAAAGCCGTCCCAGAAACCTGATCCTTTCCCTCATTGGTAACTAAAATGGTTACAAACATGAATCATTTTCTGTGCAGGGGGGGGGGGGGGGGGGTGGGTGGTGGGGGGTAGAGGGTGGGGGGTGGGAGATAGGAATCGCTATTA
Source organism: Nemertoderma westbladi (assembly GCA_032718475.1). Classification (NCBI taxonomy): domain Eukaryota; kingdom Metazoa; phylum Xenacoelomorpha; order Nemertodermatida; family Nemertodermatidae; genus Nemertoderma; species Nemertoderma westbladi. The sequence goes on along the minus strand of JAUCBJ010008411.1, from coordinate 12,002 downwards.
AGTATATACATCACTACTAGTACCCTAAAATATTTATTAATATAAAACTAAGCATTAGAAATGTATTTACCAGAGTAAAGTAATATTCATTTTGCTATAATGCACTACCTCGTAACATGAAGAAAAAACAAAAAGGTAATTTTATTACCAAAAGGTAATATTCCACAACTACGGAATAAGTTTAATAAATGAGTTGGATTGAGTTGTATTTATTCCGGTATATCATGGGCTGCATGACTTGTCCGGAATGCTGCCCAAAAATATTTGTTCTAGAATATATTGTTTAATTTTAATCAATAGCCGACATGTTCTAGAACATTTTTATAGAAAATTATAAAAAAACTAGCTAATATGAAAGTAACAGAAAAAAACAAAAATGTAGCCACGAGCTATAATATATTTAAAAGGCTATGGGGCAGCCGCGCAGTAAAGGCGAGCCTTAGCGCAAAATTGTAATTAGCAAATAGGCAACAATTTCAAGACCGTCTGTCTGTCTGCAATGAAAAATTCATTCGTAAATAAATTTTGAAGATTTTAACCATTTCAACCACATTTTGTATTGGCATACTAGAGAAAAAGTTGCAATATGTTTTAAAGTTACGGGCAAATACCACTAGAAATTTTGACTCCAGATCGAATTAATTTTTTTGCCAATTTTTGCCAAAGTTCGCGTGGTGCGCGAAGCCCCACGAACGTGTTAGTTGTACATCACCACCGGCGGGATAAATTGTAACAGTTAATGCGGTAGGCGCTTAAACATCGATAATTTAAAATATTACATACAGTGGCTGCTTTGTTTGGGCCAATTAATTTAATATTTTTTTCATTCACTTTCAATAAATTAATTATTATTTATATTTTCAAATTGTTACTTTTTCGCTCGAATACGAATATACGCAAAATCGTGAGAAAAAGGAGTAGCGCCTACTTTTCCCTATAGGGAGAAATAGGTTCGATTCGCATTGATTTTACTTTTTTCCCGGTGAAAAAAGTAAAATAAAATATTTTTTGGATTTTCTAAAATTGGATTACATGTGTTGAAAGAGTATCGAAGCAGAAAATGTTTGCAAGTAATTTGAGCAAAATCCATTCACACACTGAAAAGTTATGGCAACTTTAGTGCCTGCAAGGTGAACTGCAAAATTGAACTCCATCCAGTTTGGTTTATGTAGTTATGGGCATTACCCCAAATCTATTTTTTTTAATAAGGCTTCAAATTTTCAGTCGCCATCTAGCGGCCATTGAATGAAACAAGATTTGCGGTTAAAATGCTAACGTAGTCATTCAATCTGAGCTGAAATTGTTTGAAACCAATGTTTTTCCGAATTACGGAGGTGAGCTCCACAAAAGTTATCGGTTAAAATTTTTATTTACCACTTTTTAAATGAAAATTAATTAATATTAATAAATATTTTTTAATATTATTGGCAAAATTTTAACAAATTTTTGGCTGTAATTTAAAAAATTTGGCTGCAAAAACAGAAATATATAAATTCCAACCGATAACTTTTAATGAACAGCCAAAACCCTTTCGAATGAGCCAAAAAATAAAGAAAATAGGATAAAAAATGGCTGAGGAGTAGTCAATGAAAAATGTCATTCCGAGATAATTGCCTTCAAAGTTTAAACCTTCCCGCCAAAAATGGCTGCCTGTGTGGTCTGGTTGATTAGTGCTATAGATTAAATATAACACAAACATTTGAAATTTTGACACGTTTTGAGAAATTTTGAGGGGGGGGGGGGGGGGGGAGGGGCAGGGTTTTTTTTTCTAAATATGTTTGTGAAATTTATAAATGGGTTGTTCTCACAAAAAGTGGCCAAAATTTTGAGAAGAAATGGTCAAATTTTTTTTTTGTCAAAATCATATAAATATATACATATTTCGAGAGCTCTCGATGAGGCGATTTCGAATACACTAGTGGGCCGTTTTTTTAGTAAAGTCGTAAGGTTTTATTCCTGAAAAACTAATGTCCACAATGTAACATTTTGTCCCTGGTGTAACGCTACTTGTTAGCCAATCAGCAGCCTTCATTTCACAAAACGCCCACAATCTAACTTGTTGTCTCGAATGTAACGCTACTTGTTAGCCAATCAGTATCCAGGATTTGACATTTAAAATATATACCAGAAATTCAACAGTCACTTTAATATCATGTAATGTCACTTTCTTTATTAACCGTAATATTTTTTACGGATTTATTTATCGACCCAATGGCTGAAAATAATATTTTTCAAATCAGCAAATTATTTAGTTTGTATTATTGTATACATACAATATGATTATACATATTATTGTAATAATAATTGTACAAAATAGTTAACGGAATCCGTAAAACCATCACTAACGTAATCTCTAAGACCTTCACGTGTAACGCCATCACTAACTTAATCTCGAAGTCCTTCACGTGTAACGCCATCACTAACTGAATCCCTAAGTCCTTCACGTGTAACGCCATCACTAACTTAATCACTAAGTCCTTCACGTGTAACGCCATCCCATCACTAACTTAATCTCTAAGTCCTTCAAGGTGTAACGCCATCACTAACTTAATCTCTATGTCCTTCACGTGTAACGCCATCCCATCACTAACATAATCTCTAAGTCCTTCACGTGTAACTAAGTCCTTCACGTGTAACGCCATCACTAACTTAATCTCTAAGTCCTTCACGTGTAACGCCATCACTAACTTAATCTCTAAGTCCTTCACGTGTAACGCCATCACTAACTTAATCTCTAAGTCCTTCACGTGTAACGCCATCACTAACTTAATCTCTATGTCCTTCACGTGTAACGCCATCCCATCACTAACGTAATCTCTAAGTCCTTCACGTGTAACTAAGTCCTTCACGTGTAACGCCATCACTAACTCAATCTCTAAGTCCTTCACGTGTAACACCATCACTAACTTAATCTCTAAGTCCTTCACGTGTAACGCCATCACTAACTTAATCTCTATGTCCTTCACGTGTAACACCATCACTAAATTCAATCGAGAAGTTCTTACCGGACACAACACGCTTAATTCCGTTTGACAATTGTAATTGCATGACGATTAAAAAGTACTGTTTTAGAACCGAAATAAAGAAAGGTAAACAAACTCATGAGCTTTTCCTAAACCCTTTAGATAGTTAGTACTAAGTAATACAGACTACAACAGATAATATTACTACAACAGTAGTTTATACTAAATACTGAAAACCAGAAACCATCGACTATTGTTAATTTGACCCTGACTGCCTAATTTGTAAAAAGAAATGCCACTCGCACTACTAGGTATTTTCAGGCCCGACTGCGTTACATGGTGGACATGTCTCAAGTGTAACGCTATTGATTGTGACAACGTTACATGCGTTACATGATGGACATTGAAGACATTTTTCATTAGCATGGCGTTGACTATAGTCTGTTTTGAACTATATTAGAATCTAATATGTGATTCGATAGATCTGCGATTGCTCTTTCATATGAGCCCTCAATGGTGTCGATATGATTAGTAAAGCAAAAGTTATCGCTATTCAAAGTAGCGTTACATTGAGGACATTCCTAATGACGGTATTTTATGTAGATTTACGTTTTCGCACAACGCTCGAGTTCTAATAAACGAATTCGTATAATTATTTTACCTGCTGATAGCTAAATAAATCGCCGTTTAGAAATATCTCACTTGGAGATGTTGTGAATAAATATAAAAAAACCATGTCATAAAAACGAGCGTTACATGGTGGACAAAATCCTAGTGACGGCGTAATTAATTGTTAGTAAATAGTAAATATATAAAATGTGAGTAGCTTCGGTTGAAAATCACCAATAGTATGTGAAAGAGCATTAAATTTGCTTTATTTTGATGTATGGTATGTGGAACCTTTGCTTTCATTGCTTTAGCTCAGAAGCCAAATATTTCAAAATAATTCAATGTGACATTTCCAAAAACATGCATTTTCGATATTTGAAATGGTGTCATTCTCTAGGTTGTGAATGGAATCTGTTGAAAATTTGCTGAAATATGAGCAGATTTCCGCTCTTCCGATTGGTATATAGGTTCATGGGGTTAAATCTGTGTCGCTTGGAAATATAACCGTGCGAATGCATGGACATTTCGACATAAAAGTTTGGCCACTTTTTGTGAGAACGACCCAAATAAAAATAGTGATTTCTAAATTTTTTAAACTTGTTTAGAAATATTTCTAAAATTAAATATTGCAAACAACGAATTGATAAATATAAACTTTACTACAGCGTTTGAAATAAAAACACCTGTAAATCAAAATTTAAGATTAACCATATTTAATTAATTATTAATGTTGTTTGTTCGTTATTCATTCACCAGAATCGAATAATTGATCCTCTAAATCTGATTCATCTCCTCCAGCTTCATTTGTACCAACTTCTATAATATCGAATAAACTCCCTCATTTCTCGTGGTATGTTTATTTCTAAGTAGATCGACATCGATTGTGTTACAGTCTAAGAGTGTTTCACTGACATTCCCATAATTTAAACGTTAAAATGGAACGACATGCCGTCTTAAGGGGATTTTGGAACATTATGATTTTATGAGTTAAAGTAAAAGTAAACCACTATTTAGTTCACAAGGGGAGTCCCCAGTGTTTAACTCATAAAATCATAAAATTCCCATAATTTGCAGTCTTATAAATTTGATACTTATTTTACTGTTCCAACACCCCAATCATGTGGAATATTCCTTCCCAATAAAAATGGCATTAAGTTACCAAAGCTGCATTACATAGAGTAGTAGGTCATTATTAGTTTACTTTAATATTTCGATGATATTCAAGATTACGTAGGCCCTCGCCCTACTGGTAACTAATGTGTCGAATGTCATAAGTCGCTTTCAGATTTTGTCTGAGTCCGTCGATGTCAAAAGTAGGCATATATCTCCGGTGATCTACTGGTACAGTAAGTCATAAGTCCTTTCTTAAAAAATATAAGATGCGCCTAACATTTAAGGGGGGGTACACCATTTTCGGACAACTCTTCGATTTATCACTCTCAGCGTTTCAAAATTGTTTGGTTTTGGCTATAATTTGGAATATAGGTGCCTAAGATGCTATTCTACATGACAGGTTAGAAAATTTTTATTTTTCGCTATTTATTATTAGTTAATACTAGTTAACAACAAAAAAAACTTGGTTGCGCTTAAAACCCTAAGGCTTTTACAGTTTTGAATCTAATCACATGAAAGTTTTTTTATATGATAGATCAAAGATGGGGCAACATAACTATCAGGCGAAATTTTGTGAAAATAATTCTGCACCGCTAGGTGGCGCTGCAAATTTATGCCTAATTTTTAGGTTTGTTATAAATAGTATTAAATTTTATTAACAAATAATTTCGAAACGTTGTCTGATACTTTTATGCAGGGTGGCTATATAGACAACCACAGAAAGTTTCAGACTAATTCCTCAAAAGTTGTAAAAGTAGTAGGGTTTTGAAGTTGACAATTTCATAAAAAAAATATTTGGAGATAATCGACCTTTCATTATACATAGTAATAGTAATTTCAATAGGAATCCCTAAATGGAAATTGTCATAACTTAAAAACTAAAAGAGCTATTAAATAGCGGTTTTCAGATTTAGAAACACCATTCAATGGTGCATTATAATAGATCATAAAAAAATTTTGACATATTTTTGACCAAAATGGTGTACCCCCCCTTAATGGAACACCATAAATTGCTGTACAATATTTTCTGGCTTGCTGGTACCCAAAGTAACCAATCACAGGCATCTTACCGGATATAACTCATGAGTCGTATGTCAAAAGATGGAACATAATCACTTTCGACCCATGGGTCATACATAACAAACGACTTAATGACATATCAGTGGAAGCGCTCCCATTGAATTGAAACCAATATGTTCCATAATTTATTTTGACTTATGATATATACGTCATACAACTTAACAGTACAATACCGTATGGTTGAATAAAGTAGAAAACAAAGCAATACAGGAAGTAATACATGGCCTAACTCTTCAAAATTAATCTTTCAAATTCGTCATTGGGCAAATTATTTTGGTTTTCTAAACAAATTAGAGATTTTCTAAATTTTTCCTCGCCGTTTAGAAACTTTTCACAGCGGATATTTTGAAAAAAAAAACCTGGGGTGGGGTGTACTCCGGCCTTGAGAGGCTCTATATTATCTACTTAGTATTAAATATTCGAGAACACTAAATTATTTTAACATTTTTAGGCAGCGTCAGGAGTGAAGAGTACAATAATTGGCACCACAGTAACTATGGAAGCAATATAGTAAAATACTGTGCAGTTCAATTTATTTTGTAACACTATATCGCTCTATCTTTAATTAAAGAATTAAGGAACAAAAAAGTATAAATTTCAGAATAAAATTACGTATTACGTGGGAAAAAAAGTTGAGCATTTTTCTAAACATTCTCTACATTTACCCTCGATGTCGCTCGGTAAATAAACTGCCGTCGAGAATAGTGAAAAAAGTTATACAAACCGAAAAAAATGTTGTTTGTTGCAAATTTTAAATGTTTTTAACATACCGATGGTATCATTGATTATTTCTGTAATTTACTATTAATTAAAAAAATTGTCCTCAGGAACGGTTAAGACTGTTCATCCAATTGCTTCTCTATTTTAGAAATAATTACTCTTTAAATTTTGTTACTGTGTAAATACTGTTAAAGATTAATGTTTCCTTTACAATAACACATTCATCAGTCACACATTACATAATTCAATTTTGCTGTCGGAGGCGAACATGTAAAGTGTAGTTATTGAATATATTTCGCTGGATGTTAAATTTCATTCACTCAATCAAATTGTGAAATCGTTTGTTATTGAATTAATTTTAAAATTAATTTACTGCACAAAACGATATAGCGACTTAGCACCTAGCAGTTACGATATAGCGACTTAGCACCTAGCAGTTACGATATAGCGACTTAGCACCTAGCAGTTACGATATAGCGACTTAGCACCTAGCAGTTACGATATAGCGACTTAGCACCTAGCAGTTACGATATAGCGACTTAGCACCTAGCAGTTACGATATAGCGACTTAGCACCTAGCAGTTACGATATAGCGACTTAGCACCTAGCAGTTACGATATAGCGACTTAGCACCTAGCAGTTACGATATAGCGACTTAGCACCTAGCAGTTACGATATAGCGACTTAGCACCTAGCAGTTACGATATAGCGACTTAGCACCTAGCAGTTACGATATAGCGACTTAGCACCTAGCAGTTACGATATAGCGACTTAGCACCTAGCAGTTACGATATAGCGACTTAGCACCTAGCAGTTACGATATAGCGACTTAGCACCTAGCAGTTACGATATAGCGACTTAGCACCTAGCAGTTACGATATAGCGACTTAGCACCTAGCAGTTACGATATAGCGACTTAGCACCTAGCAGTTACGATATAGCGACTTAGCACCTAGCAGTTACGATATTGCGACTTAGCACCTAGCAGTTACGATATAGCGACTTAGCACCTAGCAGTTACGATATAGCGACTTAGCACCTAGCAGTTACGATATAGCGACTTAGCACCTAGCAGTTACGATATAGCGACTTAGCACCTAGCAGTTACGATATAGCGACTTAGCACCTAGCAGTTACGATATAGCGACTTAGCACCTAGCAGTTACGATATAGCACACCGTATAGTTTGAAAACGGGGTGTTTCAAATTGGAATAACATTCTGGAACACACCCCTGGGGCATCGAACACACCCCTCGGGGCGGCGAGAGGCATTCGAACTCGGTACCTGCGGGAATTACTCGGTATCAGCAAATTGCGTTATCGGTAGATACAACACGTTGTGGGGCCTTCGCGCAGCACGATAGCATATATAAGAAAGCGTACTAATCTCTATTATATCTACGAAAACCGTTATTTCGAAAAAAATTAATTGAATAATGCAGGTCCATTTCAGTTGGTCCTTACACGCTTTAACTGTCATTTGTAAACCTATTAACTAGGGCTATTTAAGTTAAATATGATATTTTTAGTTTTACTATACTCGTCTCCTTCATTACCCTCGTTGCGTTCTTCATGTTTTGTCTCAAAATATTTTTCCTAAACATAGACTGACGACCTTTATAACTATGCAAGTCTCGAAACTGTGCGAGTAACTGATACTCGTATCCACTGCAAAACTCGTTGCGTTCGTCATGTACAACCTGGTCACCAAATATATATATTATATATATACCGTTACCTTACATTACATCATTCCATCACATTACAGCATTGGATAAAATAACATAGCATCCAATATGCTAAACCATGTGGTTTACGAGTATAGTCAACACAGACTCGTCTTCATTACAACCATCGTTGCACTCGTCCCGTACCTCTGTCACCAAAATAACTAGTATAAAACATTCCATCGCCGGTACTAATCAAAATGACATGTCATACCATATTCTAAACGGGGTTGTTTACGAGTATAGTCAACACAATACTCGTCCCCTACATTAGCCTCGTTACGCTCGTCCTGAAGACCCCGCGCCCAATTCTACTTGGAAAATTTATAAACTTTTGCCAAACAACATGTGTTGGGTGTACTAAGTTTGGTTAGATTTCATCAAGGATTGGCTGAGTTATTAACGTTTAAAAACACTGACCTACAGAACGTCAGATCTACTGACACGCCGATTGAGTTAGTGGTACCTGTATGCCAAGCTCGCATACTTTCGTGGCTCGCCCCACATAATAACATAATGTAAAACTACAGCTGAGCTAACTGTATGAACAATAATAAATTACCATAGAAAACAAACAATGCAACTAATTTAGGTTTTGCGATTAGTAAATTCATATATTACTACTATATCCTACTCACACTGGATGGATACTGAACTGAACTGTAGTGTCGTTTAGTTAGATACATTAAAGCGTTATTATAATATTATATAAATAAATCACATCCAATAATTGTTGATCTAATTGGCTGTACATATCTGGGGGGTCCAGAATAAAGACACTATATTCCAGGACATGGTTATGTAGTAAAACTACGTACACAACTTTTTTACTTTACTGTCATTACTAACTAAATATTTATAAGTTTACCATCGTGACTAACCTGAATGTCTTGGAGTTCCTCTTCGTCTTCGGGACGAGGTCTCGTTAGTTCGTCCGCCATCTCCTTGGCGGCTTTCTCGAACAGCGGTAGATTCTCTGTGGGTCGCTTTATCAACGACTCCGCTAGCGTCTCATCGTATGCGCTCACATCGTCCAGTTCAACCTCCATGTAGTACCGTTGGAGACTGTAATTCCGCCGTAGGTCGTCACGGTACTTGTACGCGAATGTTCCTTCGTGGAACTGGCGTATAAATTCCTTGAATCGGCGTTGTATCGCCTGTTTACTGTTTTGGGTATCCCCATCGCCGACCTCGGAACCGAATGTGTCGCTGTAGTAGACTGCTTGCTCATCCAATCCAGCCATTACACTAAAACATAGTTGATAGTAAAACGTTAACGTCAGAAATCAGGAAATATATACCTGTCAGCTGTCAGCCTGTATACTCAGTCAGTCAGTAGGCCAGGCCCAGGCCCTATACAGTCTGAGTCTGACAGTACAGCAGTAGACAGCGGTACAGCGGTAGGCGAAGGGCGTAGGGGTAGATAGACAAATTATTACCGGTAGGCCTACGGCGGTACGGCTGTACGGTACGGATAATTACTACCGGTAGGCCTTCCTTATCACCTGATCACCCAGCTATGAGCTATAATATTCATAGATTTGCGATTACACCATGCAGCAATTCCCGGCTGCCCCGGCCGTCCTTCTGAAATTATAAATCCTGAAATCCAGAAATCAGTAGCCTAAACCCTTTGACTGCCTGAACGCTGAACCCATGTCTGCATTTAGGCCTATCAGTACTGTAGTAATGCAGTACGGCAGTAATCCTAATCCAGTCAGCCAGTGAGGATGACGATTGGCATTGGCAGATTGCTGGATTGGGATAACCACGCGTCCACGCCCACGCACGTCTTTGCGTTTGTATTCCTGTCATATTCCTGTATTCATGTTCCTGTCAGCCTGTAGGCAGGCCTATTCCTGTATTCTGTATTTCCAAATCTGAAATCTACAAATCAGACAAATCCTGGTTTCGCTTACCTGCTTATTGAAAATGATTTGTGATATTTTCGTTAGTCACTCAGTCACTCCTGCACCTGCACAGCACACCCCAGCACTCTATGCTGCTATGGCAGTATGGTATCCTATATCAGTAGGCCTATATCCAGATATCTGTATACAGAAGTATACAGTACTGCAGTACTCTGGTACTTCTGTCAGTCTGTACTTCAGAACTTCCTTGTCAGCTTTTGCTGTCTTGAAATATGGTAGGCCTACCAGGTACTTCCGTACCGGTACTGGGACGGGTACATGTAAAGAGCGGACTGCGGACTGGCGGACTACGGACTGGGGATTGCCAAAATCCGCGCGGTCAGTTTGAATTATCGACTTCCAAACTAAGAATCCGCTCTTTGTTGTCTGGACAAATGGCGGACTGAAGCCGGTCTGCCGGTAAATTGTAACCTGATTGGCTCAATCATGTACATAGGCTGAAGCTGAAAGGTAACTTAAAGAATGAATCATCCCATTTGGCTTTTAAATGTTTACCATTGTGCAACACTGTAACACAGGAAATAATTATCCTATACAGTAATTAGGTGGACTGTTGATTAAGGGCCTACTATATAATCAACATTCTACGGATTTTCAGATTATTTATTTCAATAAATATTTTTATATACTTCCTGCCTTTAGAGTTTATGTCACAGTTGTCTGTTCGCAAATACTGTATAAAAAGGCGAATATTCGGACATCCTAAGCGCAGGAGCTGGGGGAAGATCTTCTCTGTGCTGGGGGTAAGAGAGCGTAAGAAAAGGGGGAACAGGGGCAAAGAAAAGGGGGAACAGGGGCAAAGAAAAGGGGTGTGGATCTATAAATAGCATCCAATAGGACGCATCTAATTACTGGCATTTAATTCTGTCCAAATTTTTATGACAGCCTTAAAATGAAAACCACGAACACCTGATCGGCTAGTGCTTTTTTTAATGCTTTTTTATTGTGGGCTGTGATATCCTACATATCTGACACTGACATACGATTAACTGGGCCCATGTGAAGTATACCAGACTTTCTGCCGTTATATTTCACTTTGCAGTTACCCCCAGGTGAAGAATACCAGGTTTTCACCAAATATACAGGTTACAGAAGGGCTGAATCTAACCAAAACAATAAACGAATTAGTATATGTACAGGTTATAAGACAGAAATAAGCGATATAAAACACTTAATAAAGATAAATTAAAAAAAATAAATAATCGTCATATATAAAATTCCAATAAAAAGTCGACCGAAAAGTGAAATCCTCTGGTATTCTTCACATGGGCGATTAACTGTGGAGCGAGCAACGTAAGTCCAGGTGAGCCTTAGCATATGGGTATAAGTGGTGGACCCGTCTGTCGTTGTCATCGTCGGAAATGTTTGAACGCTAATAAGTCGGTCAATCTTGGAAAAATAATGTTTCACTACTAGTCTGCTAGTATATACGACTAATATGTTTCAATTATGTTCCAATTTTGTTTCAACTAACAGAGACATAATAGTGGCAGTAACAAGCAAACAAGGAATATCTTATAAGGTCGCGGTTCACACCTTTAAGCAATAAGCATAACTCTGCTTCGGCAGCAGAACTACAGTAGTCCCAAAGTCTTCATCCAAAGTAGAGTTACGAATGAATCATGCTTAAAAGGGTGAACCGGCCTTAACCCGAGAGATTTTATTGAAAGTTCAAGAGTTCTTCCTACTGAACTGACAGTAGTATACAATACTATGACACTGCTTCATGGTCACCCGTAGCCCATCATTACCATCCATTTCTGGTACTGCAACCAATCAGAAGCCACCATTTCATCCTTTTGCGGTGGTCGTTATTATTTCAACCAATCAGATGTCAGCATTTCATCCGTAACCATGG
>JAUCBJ010008410.1:0-65111 GCA_032718475.1 Nemertoderma westbladi | reverse complement strand
ATCCGTAATTCCGTAACGTAAAAGCTCGATACTCTTGAAAACAGTGTCGCTACCATGACGACGGCTAGCAGCTGATATTGCCACGTCGACGTTTCTTTGTTTCTTTGTTCTCTCGTTGTTCAGGTTGACCAATCAGAGCGTTTGTTGTCTCTGTGTTGGAGGTGTATACAGAAACTCAGTAGTTCAGTGTTATGTTTTGCCCAGAGCCTAAGAACCGGCTTTTGGCACCTCCGTTTTTTCAGTTTTTAGTCCTACACTAGTAGGCTTAATTATAAGGACATATATCCGTTATCTGTATACTGCATACTGCATACTGCATACTGCAGTACTGCATACACTGCATACTGTGTAACACTGTGCATACTTTATATTGTTATACTGCTATTTACTGTCAGTTCTTCATAATATGGTTGATGAATTATTATATTTGGAATAACGACAAATAACCCCGAAAACCCAATATTCTTGATATACCAAAGGTAAGAGAGAAAGATTACAGATAAATGATTGCGACCTATGTTGAGTGGTTTGAAGTGAATCTAATGTTATTTGATAGACCCTACATGATTCGGTCCGTGTTCCTTTTATATGTGACTAAAATCAGTGAAGATCGGCAGATCAGTGTGCAGTATTGTGCAGCATTGTGTATGAGTGAGACTGATAACGAAGCATTTCCTAAAGAATGCGCCATATATGTGAATTGTAACTAAGCCATATCGTTGTGAGTAGTTTAAGTCATAACTCTGTTTATATAGATAGAGCGCCACGTCCTAAAGGAACTGTTAATATTCCCTGAAGGTGAATAATATTGTCAGAGATTATATAATACTGTCAGTCGAATAATACATTAGGCTTACATAGCAATACGATTAAGCTGTCGAAATCAATCTCCCGGGTATATCCAACGGGTGAATGATCGCGCACAGATTGGTTTCAACTAGTGTAGTGAATCAAATACTTGTTAGAGGCTAAAGCGATTTATTATCTAGAAGACATCCTAATTTGGCGGGTTAAACTGCCAAAGGTCTGAAAGCGCGAACACTGGGCAAAACCTTGCATTTGTTGTTTGTTCTGGACACTCGGTTGCTGAGTATAGTATTGTGTTTGGGTTTGAGGTGGGGATGCAGCTGCCTGGGGCTGTAGCTGCACCAACTGCTGAAGTTGGTGAGAGAACTGGCGCTGCATACCCGATATTTGATCCTGCATCTGAGACATTTGCATAGTAAACGAGTTCTGCATTTCCGCCATGGCGTTCTCTAAAAAAGAACTCTGATCCGTGGTCTGCAAAGTCTGAGCTTCACCATAGCGATAGCATTCCACGTTACGCTGCTGGATTTGACCATTGGTGTTTGGTTGGTCGATTTCTCTATGAGGAGGGAGGTTCGACTTGGTGTAGCTCCGGGGGACTATGTTATTCCCTTGTAGCCCAACACTTTGTTCCCTGATATTATATCTGTCTTCCACGCGATTTTCCTGCAGCCTCTTGGCACGTTGAGTGCCACGGATATGGTAGAAGTTACATTTGCCATTAAGGCATTGTTTTTCGTTGACAGAATTGCGGCACAGTGTGGGATGAAAGTACCTACAGGACGTCCCCTTAGTGCAGCCACCTTGGCTTGATTTTCCTTTGTTTAAGAATTTAAGACAAAGTTTTGGATGTCGATATGAACAGCCTCGTCCCGATCGGCCAAACTGGCAGTTCCCATTGCGAAAGAACCGACAGACAGGTCTATTTTCATTGCTGCTGTTTGTAGAATGAGGTTCCGATTTATTGTGGTTGTGTGATACCGGTGACGTCTCTCTACCAACAGTACTGTTGGGATTTACCCATTCATCCTCTGTTTCATAATGTACAGAACCTAAATCGACAACATCATCATCTTCATCGTCCAGTATATCAAAGCGGTTTTGTAGTCGACTAACTTGAGTTTGGTTGGTCGAATCCATATACTGGAACTGACGGTGAATTGACCAGTAGCGGTGTTTGTAATGGTGAGAATGCAGTTATCACTCTCGAACTGACTTGGCCCATTGACTGTTGGACTTCTTGTTTGCAGTTCCTTAACCCTCATTTGTTCCGACAACGGTACCGGTACTCCTTCAGTCGTAGCCACTGCGCCTAGAATTTGACGCTTACGAATACCGGCAATGGATTCGCCTTCTTTATCGCGAATAATTGCTTTGCCAGCTATGGACCGTTGTTGGCAATAGAGGCATACCCAGACAAATCCGCGGGCCGACGTTAGTGCTTTATATTCTTCTGTTTGCGTTGGATCAGTGACACAACCACTGTGAACACCTCGTTGACAAATAAAACATTGAATAGCGGTTTTCTCTCCGAACTCGCATGAGTAGACTATCTAAATTAATCCTGTATGTCATTGATTCATTTAAGTATATCTACATTCCCTCTGTCTGTCTCTCTGTCTGTCCGTCAGTCTGTCTGTCTGTCAGTCAGTCTGTCTGTCAGTCTGTCAGTCATTCTGTCTGTATGTATGTATATGTCTGCCCCTCTTATCTTTGCTCAAGGCATAATATTCCATTATTATGTGCATGTCTTAATTAATTCATATGCGTCTATCTATGTTACTCTCTATATGCCTGTCTGTCTGTTTGTCTGTCTGCCTGTCTGTCGGTATGTATATGTGTATAGGTTTAAGGTGTATATAGGGGTGGACAGTATATATTATCTGATTTTGAAATTAAATAATAAATAGTGGGAAATTCAAATGCTTTGTCATTAGTCTATTCTTGTATTCTTCTATATATATTTAGTGATTTAAAATTCACACGGTAGAACTCGTAGAGCACACCAAATTAAGTACATAAACCTAAAAACTGCAGTATATTAAATAATTAAGTACGGGCCTACAGTTGTAAAAATTACGCAAATAAGGCACAAAATGCACATAACTAATAATGAGAAAAAAAAAAAAAAAAACATTATTGTAAAAATATACATTGTATACAAATTGTGCAAAAACTGGCTAATTCTTCTGTTTAAATGGAACGATGCAATGAAAGAAATGTAGTCCATTTAATTTATTTTAATACTTGTTTGTACCTTAGTTAGGGAGTTTGACTGGATAGGTCTAGAGTCAGTGTATCCAGGCGAGCCGGGACAATCTGGGACGGTGAAAAGATATGCATCAAGATGCTTTTTAAAAGTCTCCAGTGCGCAGCCTGTCAAGTCTCTTATATGTTTTGGGATGGTGTTAAATAATTTAGGTCCAATAACACAAAAACTGTTGTCTATAAGAGAGGAGACGCGACATGTAGCCTTACTTGCAAGGGACGGTATGGTACAAAGTCGACCTCTGCGGATGTTTTTTGTAGATTAAATTTTATAGGTTAAATCTGAAATATTTGGAACTCTATATTCGATAATTTTCCATGTATATATTATTATATACCTTTCTCTCCTCCGCTCGAGCGAATATAACCGTAACATTTTCAAGCGTTCCCAATAATTTATATCCTTCATTCCAAATATGCGGCGGGTGTAGGCCCGTTGTACATTTTCAATTTTTTGGATATCAGCTACAGTAGCTGGGTTCCACAACTGGCAGCAATATTCGAGTCTTGGACGGACGAGAGAATTAAAAAGGGTTACCATGGGGATTACATTACGGGTTGTAAATGTCCTTAGTATCCAGCCACATAACTGAGATCCGGTTTTACAAATGTTTGTGATATGTAATGAAAAACGCCCATTATCACTCATGGTCACACCTAGATCTTTAGTTGCATGATCTGAAGTTATTATCAAATGGTCGCCAGTAGAATTTATATAAGTGTAGCTATTGTGTGGATGAGATTTGGGTTTGTTGCTGTAGTGCAGATGCTCAAATTTGTCACCATGCAGATGCATATTGTTATTTACAGCCCAATCATATATTGTATTCAAATCTCTTTGTAGATTATTGTCATCATTGTTAAGAGATGGAGCAGTTACTCTTGTGTCGTCAGCAAATGATGATAATTTATTGTTTGTGTTAGTGTTAATGTCCCCAACCATAATAAGGAACAGTAGGGGTCCAAGTACCGTTCCTTGTGGAACCCCGCTAAGGATGGGTTGGGGATGGGAACTGGCACCGTTTATTACAACTTTCTGGGACCGATTTGTTAGGAAGTTTGCGAGCCACACTCCCAAACTACCGCTGATACCAAGTTTTATAATTTTGTGAAGTAAGACGCCGTGGTCTACCTTGTCAAATGCCTTGGCAAAGTCAAGGTAGATCAGATCGGCTCCTTCAGCCGTTGCCAGCAAGTCTAGAATGTATGTGTAATGGTCTAGTAGTTGGATGTAAGACTTACTGGTCGATAATTAATTGGCTCCAGTCGGGATCCTTTCTTAAATATTGGGGTAATATGTCCAAATTTAAAAGTAGATGGAAATATACCAGATGATAATGATTCCTGATAGATTATAGAGAGGGGATGGGCCAACTCATTCTTACATGATTTGAGTAGAAGAGCTGGAATACCATCAGGACCTGCCGATGAGGCTGCACATTGCTTATCAATAGCCATGATAATAAGTTCTAATGTAATCGGGACATCAGTTAGTTTGGTATCTTGATCGACTTTAAAGAACTCTGAGGGTGAGTAGACCCTAAGAGCTGCAATTGGATTGGAAAAAACTGATTGGTATTGTTCATGTAAAGTTTCACAAACATCAACGGGATTAGAAACTATTTTGCCGTTAATAACAAAAGGACCAACATTTACTTTATCCTTACATTTCGTGTTAGCAAAGGAAAAAAAGAATTTCGGATTTACTTTGATCTTATTCACGGCATTAATTTCGTTCCTTTTTGATTCATGCTGGCGAGATAGATATAACTCTGAATCGAGTTTAGTCAAATCGGAATTTAATTTGGCTATTTTCACTTTTGACGTTGAATTTATTATTCTTTTTACTTTTCTTTCTTTCTTTCATATTCAAACTGCATTGTGTAATCATTAGCAATAAATGCACAAAAACAGGCAGTTACACAAGGTAACTGGTAATAATGAATATACGTCAGACTGGCCCGCCCAGACATTTAATGTTGGGTTCTACAGTATGTATATAAACTTACTCTAATCCCTAATGAATTACTACAACCCTAGCTAGATATTGCACAAATTATATTATAATATATGAATCACTGAGTGTACACAATTTACGAGATGCTATGAAAAAAAGGTAATTGTTTTTTGCGTTATGTTGTATCATCCCGGTGGTACTGAGTTAGGTAATGTTTTTTTTAGGGTTGCATTAAATTCTTTCAAGTGTTGGTATTGGGAAGTTACTGCCTGTGGTAGTTCATTCCACATTTGTATTAATTTATATGTTAATGATGTATGACCGTAATAATTTTTAGTTTTTGGCATTTTAATTTTAAATGTTCGTGGGTTTATTTGTTTGTTTTCATTTTTTAAGAATGGTAGGTCGAGATGTTTGAATGGTTCTGCTATTCCTAGTAAATATTTGTGTAAAAAGGTGATGCCGTAGTATTCGCGAGATGCATAAAGAGTTGGAATTTTAGCTTTTGTGCGAAGTTCGGTAGCAGAACAATCTTTTGGTTTTTTGCTAAATATGCAACGTAGTGCTAAGTTCTGCATTTTTTCCAAACGGTACAGTATTTTTTGTGTCCATATTCGTTGTGTAAAGATAACAGCAGCTGGCAACAATAATTATGGTATGGTAAAACCAATGCTTTATATAAAGTAATTTTCGTTTTTAGTGGTAATTGCCCTTTAATTTTTCTTAGACCCGAAATTGCCATACCCATTTTACTAATAACTGAATCAATCTGCTCTTTCCATTCTAGTTTATTGTCTATTTTTATACCTAAATATCGTACGCTAGTCGATTGTTCTATTATACATTCTTTGTTTAATTTAATTTTTATTTTTGGAATATTATTGTCTATATTTTTATGTGGATGTAGAAGTAAAAGTTCTGTTTTATCTGGATTAACTTGAAGACTGTATGCCTGGAAAATGTTTGAAATATTATGTATGATGTTTTTTAATTCGCTTGCTAAGTAGACCGGATCTTTATGATATATATATGGCTGTGTCGTCAGCGTATTATACCATGGACGTATTTTTAGTTACTAGAGATGGCATAGTGTTAGTATAGAGTGTGTACATTAAAGGCCCCATTAGGGTACCTTGAGGGACACCCCTTTTTTCGGTTCAAATATGTCGAAGAAATGTTTCCGATTTTAACTTTCTGTTTGCGGTCTGAGAGGTAATTTTTAATTAATTTTAAAGCCGTTGAATTAAATCCTAATGAATCGAGCTCTTTTAGTAAAGTATCGTGTCTGAGAGAGTTAAAGGCCTTGCTGAGGTCGAGGAACGCCACGGCAACATACTTACCTTGGTTGAGTTCAGCTCTCCACTGCTCCGTAGCGTACGTAATGGCGTCTACTGTAGAATATTTCTTTCGAAAGCCGAACTGGTATGGATTTAGTAGGTTATTTTGATACAAATATGTATTAATTTGATTAACTAAATGACGTTCGAATATTTTTGCTATTGGTTGAGTAACTGCTATAGGTCTGTAGTTGGCTGGATCTAGATGGTTCTCCTTTTTATATATTGGTGTTATTTGTGATATTTTTAATGAGCTAGGAAATTTTGATTGTGTTATACAATTATTAAAGATAGCTGTGAGGGGTTCACATATGTGTGGTGACATTAATTTGAATATTTTAATTGGAATATCAGAAGGTCCAGATGACTTTGAGACATTTAGCTTATTAATTATTTCATACATTTGTAGTGATGTAACAGTATTGAAACTAAAGGAGGGCCCATTGTTTGGCGATGATTGCATTGGTTTTTGATGGTTTTGGATTTCACTAAATATGTTGTTTACCTTTGTAAAATCCCCTATATCTATGTAGACTTCATTAAATACCTGCGCAATTTCTGTTGGATCTGTATAAAATATTCCCTTGTATTTGATTTCTGATATATTATTTCTTTCAGTTGATTTATTTAGTATTTGATTTATTACTTTCCACCGCCCCTTACTTGTAGTGCATGTTGCATATGTGTTATTGACATATTGGTTTTTTAATTTTTAATTTAGATTGTTAAACTTGTTTCTGGCTTTTTTAAATAACTTGAAATCGTTTTCGAAGTTAGTTTCCCGCCATTTAGCAAATAAGATATATTTTTCTTTACGAAGAACTTCTAACAACTCGTTTGACCATTTGCAGTTTTGTAATAATTTTCTTTGTGTTGAGTGTAATTTGTATTTAAGCGGTGCCACATTGTTTAGATGAAATGCAATACTTTGTTCAAAGTAAGTCATTTGATGTTCGATGTCTACCATAGTATAAATTGGAAACCAGTCAATTTCCATTAATAGATTTATAAATAGCTGTTCGTTAAATTTTGAAAAATCACGATACTGAATATATTCTTTATCTACCGCTTTCGGTTCTAATTTAATTGCTTCTTTTGAAATAATTGTAGCTATAAACTCGTGATCGGAAAAGTCACAGTTATACACTTCATGATATTTTATTAAGTTTGAATTTAAATTAGTAGCCGCAATGTCAATTAATGTGCGTGATCTTTTAGTGTATCGGGTCGGTTTTGTTTTGTTTAATATATGTATATCATTTTCAACTAGCATATTGGTGAACAACTTATTTATGGGTGTGTCCTTTAATATATTTATATTACAATCCCCCTGAATTAATATTTTCGAATGTGGTTCTAATAAAAGTTCATTTTCTAGCTCTGTTTCTATTTCATTTATGAAATCATGGCTATTAAAATTTGGTGGTTTATATACAGTACATATTAATATGTTGTCTATTTGTACCCATAATGTCTCTAATTTCGAATTGTCTCGAATGTCAGGGCGCTGTTTGAATTTATACGTATCTGGTATGTACATTAAAATGCCCCCGCCTTTTTTCTTTTTCCTATCATGTCTATAAATATCAAAACCAGGTATACGTATTATTTGAGAAGGGTGGTGGCGTTTCAACCAAGTTTCAGTTACAGAAACGATGGTGTTTCTCGACCCAAGCAGGATGTCCTTCAACTCGTCTCCATGTTTGACTAAACTTCTTGCATTAATATGTATTATTGTTAAGTCATCGGCTGTATTTATAAGCATATTTTTTATATCTAATATTGATTCGCTATTTTGTAGATGCTTATTAATTTTGTGATCTGTATTATCTTTCTTTTTTGATTTACTAGACCTTGTCACTCTACGTTTATTGGTGCCGGAATTAGGCCCCGGATTAGGATGGATATCCCCAGATTTTTGTAACAGAAGTTTAATAATAATTATTATCATAAAACCCCAGTTAAGAGAAAATGAGTAAATAGCTTAAATATTTTGAAATTAACAAAAGAAATTATATAAAGAAGTTTATAACAATTTTGTGTAGCAGAAGCCAAATTTTTAATACTAATTTTAGTTGTCCGTATGTCATTAATTGGTGTGTAGCTTTCATAATTATTGTTGCCAGCTGGTGTAATGAAGATATATAAAAAAAACATAACCCAGTATCTCTTGCGAAATAAATTTTTGTAAAGCAGAATAAGTAATAGGGAAACTATGTTGTATAAACCTGCGATGTACCATCGCGAAAATGTATGTGCTATCGGGAAATTAATAAAATATATAGTCACAAAAAAATACATTAAAAAATATGATAAGTTTTTTATATGTTTTAGTTTAATATTAAGTTTAAAATTTCGGATATTAAGCCTAAATATATTCGGCCTATTTAAAACTGTATTTTCATAGCATTTTTCAGCTTTTTGTACCATATTTATCAACACCAAGATATATGGCATTGATATATACGATATGAATAATAAAGTGGTTAATTTCAATAATATCAACAAATATAATACTAAAGTGCAGACACGTATTATCTGACGTACTAGTAGTAATTTAAGTGTGATAAAAACGAATACAATGTGAACGTGCATTAAAAGTCAATATGTTTCAGAAACAATAAAATTTGATAAAATTTGATAGATCCATATGGGGATGGCGTTGGCATAGTTAAGTATCTATCGCGTTCAGAAAACTGATAAGGGCGCCTATCACGCCTCTGGAGGGTGTATTCACGTTACCCGGATGTTTGTAGGTACTACTAGACGAGGGAGCAGTATGGAACGATTCGTGGAAACCTTCCCAATAGCGCGGTGGAACCATGCCGATGCCGGTATTATAGTCATGGTTCTGTATCACACGCTTCATTGCGGGAGAGGTAGCCGCTGGTTGATGAGGAGAGTATCCTGACGCAGTAGGTTCAGAGTTTGGAGCTGGAGCTGATACTGGCGGACGTGTTGTAGGTGGGCGTTGCCAGGGCCCCGATTGGCCGTAGTTCGGGCGTTGCCAGGGCCCCGACAGACCGTATTGCGGCCGTTTCCAAGGCCCAGGTTGGCCGTAGCCCGGACGTTGCCCAGGTCCCGCAATGGTTGCTGATACAGGTCTCACGATATTAATTATGTTTCTCACCAATAATCCAATATCTTTATGATGGATGTGTTTATCATCATACAGATTTCTATGCGTTATATTAGAATGTTTTATAAACTTACAGTCGTTGTCCCTACACATGTCCTCGATCAATTGGTTAGCGTAATAAATTTCCTTATCCTTTCGACACAGTATAGCGGAAATTGATATACAACATGATGGCCACGCTTTATTTATCACTTTTACACCAGCCTGTAAGTTTTTACTCACAGATCGTGCAGATGATTTGTCTAAATCGTTTGTTCCTGTAAGTACAAATACGTTGTCTATATTCTTATGTATTGTAATTAATCGGGTTACCTTAGATTCAAACTCCTCTGCTGTACTACAAGGAACCATCTTTGCATCTCGACGTATCTTCCGGGGATATATATATTTTCGATTGCTATCCATAAAAAGAAGACAAGGAATTGATTCATCTCCGGTTGTTTTGACCTGGTATGGTGGCGATTGTGGTGGCTCGTCTATATTGGGTCCTGTTTCGATATTTTCACCCATTATTGGTACCTTGATTAGAGTTTCCTGTACTTTAGCGTTACTGGTAGTGGTAGCTGATCTATCTTCTCCACCGATATTCTCAACTTCAACTGAAACAATTTCATCCTCGTCATCACAATTATTTTGCGTATCGTGTTTAGATTCTTGTTCAGAGAGGCGTTGCTTTTTGAGATCTACCACAATTTGTTCGAGTTTGTATATTCGGGTTTTATCGTTTTTTTTGTTGTAAACGAAGTACGTGTACTTCATCCTCTAAGGAGGTCAGTCGTGTTATTATATCTCGAAATTCACCCGATTGAACGGATAGGTTTCCACTCGATGGTGCTGGGAACAAGCGGCTGCGATCCCAGGATACGGTATCATCTAAAATACTACTGGTGTTACCAATACGATCGATATACTCGTCATTCATATCCAAATCGACAGTTAGGATTTTCTCTGATAATGTGGGGCAGGAAAGTAATGGTCTTTCGGTAGAGGGGGGGCCACTACTTGTGTTCGGTTCGCCAGGTATTCCTATTACATTTGGGTTCGAGTTTCTTCTAGTATTCTGCAATCTCTTTATCAGATCTGTCTTTGATCCACAAGTTTTTAGATTTAGACGCCCTAATTCTGTCTTGAGGTTTGTAATTGGCCAGGAGTAAAGGTCTTGTGGTTGCGTTTCCGGTAGAACCATATCGCAAGCACCACTATTATCGTCACGGGCACGATCGTTTGACATTGTGTGAGTACTTCCGGGATATTGGCGCCGAGCAGTCTGGCAGTCAGTAAGCAGTAATCAGTACAGTGCATTCTTTTCAACAACTTTGTTTGTTTTTTAAATAATGACCGTCTCTCTAAGGGAATTTTTGCTTTTGAATTTGGTTTTCTCGGTGGGACGTTACTTTCGCAAATAGATTCTAAATTTTGTAACAAAATTTCAACTTTTTGGTCCAACGTTTTATCTCGAAATAATTCTGACCAATCTGTTTCTTTAATTTCTGATTTCACGGATACCCAATCAGTTTTTTCAGAAATAAAGTTCAGGTTCTTAAAACCTTGCACCGGTACGTTATTGCGTTCTATATTTTGTTGTGTGTTTGCTTCTATTTTACTCGTCAAAATTTGTACAACATTGTGGTCTGAATAATTGGTACCATATACATTTACTTTGTCTATGTAGTCTAAATCGTTGGTAATAAGTAGATCGATGGTACTGTTCAAGCGGGTTGGTTTGTCAACGACCTGGGTCATAAACCAGCGTCACATTAATCCAAGCAATGCATTGCCCTGATAATTTATAGAGGCTATTGGAGAGTGAGATGAAAAAGTGTCCCTGCCCCAAGAAATGTTGGGAAAATTAAAGTCCCCAGAGATTAGGAGTCTACTATTATTGAAATTTTCGCATTCAATAATATTTTCAACCCTATTTAAACACTCCTTAAATAATTTTATTTCATAGGAAGGAGGCCGATATACTACAAATACTAGGGTATCACATCACTACACTGAAAATGAACAGCCAAGAATTCACACAGTATTTGAGTATTTTTCGATTATTGTGAAAACAATATTATCATTTATATATATACCGGCACCTCCTTTGGCTCTAGAATCCCTGTCAGCCCTAACTAAGGTTGTTAGCGAATCAATTCCGCTAACCACCCCACAAAGTTGGGCCAGCGAGACCCTTAAGCAATATTGGGAAGCACGAGGTTGATTGCCAATCAACCTCGTATCACCCCAATAAACGGGGACGACAAACCCCAAAGGGCCTCGCACAATAGAGGTTAGAGGTCAAGATACCTCCGAGAGAGAGAATGACAGTAGCAAGGGGAGAACACCCCCAGAGAGATAGGAGGGCGAGAATTAGGTTATTGGCCAATGGGGGGCAAGCATCGACTGAGTAACAAGGCCACAAGTGCAGTAACCTATATATCATGTTGCATGCCCCACTACCAGTCAGTTTACTCAGTAGTCACCAGTTTACCGTGGACTGGCGACATAGTTCGACTGTCATTGCGGTGCTGCTATAGGCCTACATATTATTTCTGGTTATTGCTCCTATGCCTGTATGCTATCAATAGTTCATATTATATTATCAGTCTACCAGTTGAACACCGAACTCAAACCTTTTATATTTCATCGACATATCAGCCTGCTGTGACGAGTACTTACTAGACCCGGTCGGGATCCCTCGATCCCGTTACAAAGGTATAGCCTGGTACTTTTAATTCAGCATCCAAAAACTTACTATTTAAATGGGTTTCGGGTAGGGCAATAAATTGGGGAGAAGAACTAGCCAAGTCCTGAATATGTGGTACTTTAGATGGCTGGCCTTGAAAATGTAGCCCTTGGATATTTAGTACAATAAAATGTTGATTAATATTATTTTGATAACAATTCATGTAGCTAGAAAAATTGCCATCACTGAGCCATTTTTGGTTACTACTATTAGTAGTAGTATGAGTATTACTACTACTAATATTAGTGTTTGTAGAACCGGTAGTAAGATTAGTATTACTTGGAGCACAATTGAAACTATTTGTATAGCCCTGGCTCTTAATATTATGTAAATTGGTAAAATTTGCATTTATATTTTCCTTAGGGGAAGAACCAACAGCGTTTTGCATTTTGGCTTTAGTTTTATTCAATTCAAAGTTATTAATATGAGTGCGAAAATTATTATTGGCACTCATTCCTCTATGAAAAATGGTATCCTCAAAATTATTTACATAACTGTAAGAGCCATGGTTTACACCATAATTTGGGTTGGGTTGGATACCGGTACTATATGAACCTGGCCCGACTGGGCAAAACCTTGCATTTGTTGTTTGTTCTGGACACTCGGTTGCTGAGTATAGTATTGTGTTTGGGTTTGAGGTGGGGATGCAGCTGCCTGGGACTGTAGCTGCACCAACTGCTGAAGTTGGTGAGAGAACTGGCGCTGCATACCCAATATTTGATCCTGCATCTGAGACATTTGCATAGTAAACGAGTTCTGCATTTCCGCCATGGCGTTCTCTAAAAAAGAACTCTGATCCGTGGTCTGCAAAGTCTGAGCTTCACCATAGCGATAGCATTCCACGTTACGCTGCTGGATTTGACAATTGGTGTTTGGTTGGTCGATTTCTCTATGAGGAGGGAGGTTCGACTTGGTGTAGCTCCGGGAGACTATGTTATTCCCTTGTAGCCCAACACTTTGTTCCCTGATATTATATCTGTCTTCCACGCGATTTTCCTGCAGCCTCTTGGCACGTTGAGTGCCACGGATATGGTAGAAGTTACATTTGCCATTAAGGCATTGTTTTTCGTTGACAGAATTGCGGCACAGTGTGGGGTGAAAGTACCTACAGGACGTCCCCTTAGTGCAGCCACCTTGGCTTGATTTTCCTTTGTTTAAGAATTTAAGACAAAGTTTTGGATGTCGATATGAACAGCCTCATCCCGATCGGCCAAACTGGCAGTTCCCATTGTGAAAGAACCAACAGACAGGTCTATTTTCATTGCTGCTGTTTGTAGAATGAGGTTCCGATTTATTGTGGTTGTGTGATACCGGTGACGTCTCTCTACCAACAGTACTGTTGGGATTTACCCATTCATCCTCTGTTTCATAATGTACAGAACCTAAATCGACAACATCATCATCTTCATTGTCCAGTATATCAAAGCGGTTTTGTAGTCGACTAACTTGAGTTTGGTTGGTCGAATCCATATACTGGAACTGACGGTGAATTTGTTGTACAACACTATCAGTGTTGTCTCTACCAGTAGCGGTGTTTGTAATGGTGAGAATGCAGTTATCACTCTCGAACTGACTTGGCCCATTGACTGTTGGACTTCTTGTTTGCAGTTCCTTAACCCTCATTTGTTCCGACAACGGTACCGGTACTCCATCAGTCGTAGCCACTGCGCCTAGAATTTGACACTTACGAATACCGGCAATGGATTTGCCTTCTTTATCGCGAATAATTGCTTTGCCAGCTATGGACCGTTGTTGGCAATAGAGGCATACCCAGACAAATCCGCGGGCCGACGTTAGTGCTTTATATTCTTCTGTTTGCGTTGGATCAGTGACACAACCACTGTGAACACCTTGTTGACAAATAAAACATTGAATAGCGGTTTTCTCTCCGAACTCGCATGAGTAGTCAGCCCCACAGTTCGCGCATTCCTCAGGTAGGAAACGTTCAATTGATTTAACAACCTCAACTAATAATTGCGCCTTATAGAGGTTGTCATTCGCCCTTTCACATCCCATGTAAAGGGCTGTCTTGCGAAGTTGGCTGGTTGGACATTTGTTAAGTTTTTTGGTGATTGCAGTTCCTGTCTCCTCCTGGGACCAGCAGCTTAAACAATTCTTTATTTCAGGGTCATCGGTTGATGAAATAATACTAGCAATAATACTGTGATCGTTTTCATCATTTGCGACATTAATATTCTGTGGATGCGTCATTGTAAATAAGATGCTTTTAAGTATTCCAATATTTATATAGGTCTAGGCAGTAGTCTAATTATTGTATCATTCTGTTTGATGTACGGGCAGACTGGTACCGGTAATTCTGCTATTGTGTTTCCTTATGTTTGATGTACTGGCAGACTGGTACCGGTAATTCTGCTATTGTGTTTCATTTTCTTTGACATACTGGTGTGCAGGTTGTAGTGATGTTGCTTCTGGTAAATAAATATTCAATTTTAGCGTAGTTGTAGTGTTGTTTTAAATAACAATGCCACGTATTGGAAAACGTGCACAACACGCGAAGTTTTACCACGGAAGGATCCAGTTCAGTCGGAGTTTAGTACGAGTTCCAACAACTGAACTTTATGAACTCCTCCAAGATTCCGAAAATGCATAGAAGAACAGTTCAATCAGCTTATGCCTTCCCGATCGGAAGAGAAACTTGATGTTCAAGTTCCCATAGAACAATCAAACCTTTCCTGTGGTTATCGTATAATAAATGTGAATAACATAATAAACATTATTAAGTCTGCCCATAATAGTGGAGGGTGCCTGGGAATTATTAGCTCTGAGCCATTGAACCATCTAACGAAAGGAATAGATTCTGTTATGTATTTTCAGTGTAGTGTACTTATTCCGAAATACTACAGTGCGCTGGCGGCGATACCGGTTCGAGATTCTCTAGCAGTTCTAATTATCAACAAAAAACGCAGCAGATTTGAATGGAAGAATCATCTACAGCTTATGTGAAAGTGGAAATAGAAATAAAATTGATGAACTTATTAAGAAGGATGGCTGAAGAGTCAATGATGGAGTCCCAAAAGTTTCTAAAGGAAACTGAAGGTCAGAAGGTAAGTAATTTATATTTATTCAGTTAGTAATAAAATTATTTTGGATTATAGCTAGGTAGAATATTTATTATGATAATGAAATATATAATGTTAAATAAAATTTAAATATCAAATTACAACTTATTATTCAAATATTTATATCTATAACTTTTTAGGTAACTGTGTGTTATGACGGAACTTTGGGAACAAGGAGACAATTCCGCCAACAGCGGTGTTGGTGTGATAATATCAATGAAAACTGGTAAGGTCCTGGACTTCGGAACTCGGAATAAATTATGTACGACCTGTGCGTTTACTAGGTATAAGAAAGATTCTAAGGAATACAAAGACTTTATGGAACATCATTTGCCACAATGCCCAGGTAACTATTCAGGTTCTAGCGGGTCAATGGAAACATATATCTGTATGGAATTATTCAATAAATCGAAAAGTCAGATCGGCAATGTGAACAATGGCCTTATATATTCAAGCATGATATGTGATGGTGACAGTACTGCATATAATGCCATTGCCAATGCATATGGTAGTTGTCAAGGATGTAAGATTATAGTGCGATGTCGAACAAGGATAAGCTGGAATATATTGAAAGTGCAGAAGGATGTAAACTGTGGCGGTTACACGAGAAACACGGATGTAAAATAGATTGTATAAATGAGAAAGAAAGTGGTGAAACTAGTGAGAAAGTGAGTGATGAAATGAGTGAGAATCTGAGTGATGAAATGAATGTGAAACTGAATGATAAAACGAGTGAGAATGATTTTGAAACTAGTGAGAAAGTCACTGATGAAATGAATGAGAATCTGAGTGATGAAATGAATGTGAAACCGAATGATAAAACGAGTGAGAATGATTTTGAAACTAGTGAGAAAGTCACTGATGAAATGAATGAGAATCTGAGTGATGAAATGAATGTGAAACTGAATGATAAAACGAGTGAGAATGATTTTGAAACGAGTGAGAAAGTCAGTGATAAAATGGGTTAGAACGTGATTGGTGAATCAAATAAGAAACATGAAGTTAAATTTGAATGTAATCGTGTTCGGAAGATTGATTGTGTCAATCATGTAAAAAAAATATTGGGAAAGGCCCTTCGCGATTTCAAAAATGGTTAAAAGGGTAAACTACCAGATGGCAAATTCGTTGGTGGAGCTAAACACCGACTTACTGTGGCTGTTGTAGATCATCTTAGTCGCTACTATGGACATGCCATAAAGGTATCCATCAACCGTTCAGCTAATACCGAATGTGAAATCACTGCCTGTGTAAATAATATGAAACGTAACATACTGGCTTCTTTCAGGCATGGGGTTATCCATGGCACTCCTGGGCAAAGGCATATATATGTATTGCCTTACAGGCGCAGATAGTTGGTGTGATTATCAGAAGACTGGAGTCAATGCTGTTAAAGACCACCACTTGGACCCTGTATTCCTACTTTTGTTACTGCCAATATATCAATGTTTGTCGGACCTAAAATTTACTCTGACGTTGTGTTTTGGGATACACCCAAAACATGAACGAAAGCTTCAGCTTGGTTTGGTTGAGGGTTCCAAAACACAAGTTTTTGTAAGCGGATTCAATTCCCTGCACTACCCAGCGGAAAATGGGCAAAGTGGCATTTTACCAATTATAGTTGGGAAGGTGACATTACCAATAATAATGTCACTTAATAACCAACTTAGGCGATACACATCGCCAGCCACAAGGTTGAGAGGTCATAAACCATCTCAGAGGGACAAAGGGGCTAGCAGGGCTAGCCGTGGGGATAGTGGCAGCAGGGAGTGAGTGGCGAGATGGAAATTAACTAGGTTAGCCAATGATGGGAGGGGAAAACAGGTGATTGGAACGCATCTATTGGCCAGGCCGCTCAGTACAGTAGGAGTAACTAATATGTATTAACAATATAACCGTTGTACTGTACTTGTGGACTATGATTCAGTTGGTATCTGTAGAGTTGTGAGACCGGAACGGTTTTTAACCGTCGTCATTACCGTGCTATTATATTCTGACTGTGCTATTATTACGTTTAGACGTTTAGTATTAGACCCCTATATCCCTTCCTATAATAAATGTATTATTACGTTCTGACATTACAACAACTGGCACTAAAAACTCAGTTATTCAAACGGCCTTCGGCCTTAACATTCAGACTACAGCCTTTCAGCAGCCTACGGACGCGCCGACGCGTATAGTACCAAACAACACACCGGTCGGGGTTTAGAAAACAACTCCTAGATCCCGTCACAGTTTTTACGCACCAGAGTATCCTTGGCTGCCGCATCAGCTGTGCTTGCCTACAACGAAGGATCATTTGCCAGGAATGCTGTGATTTCCCATCTGTATGGTGAGGTTGATGAAGACTCACAAGCCAATCGTCTTAGTTATCGAAAAGACGTGTTTCGACTCAAACGTTCGATTGAAGACAAACATAGTACCATTATAAATAAGTATCATGGTAAACGTGATGACGAGTCATATGTCCCAGGAGGTTTTGGTAACACATAGAATTCAACTGTAGATAAATTAAATCCCTTGTCTTTTATACTCATTTACTTTTAAACTCATTTTGGGCCTCTTTCTAGAAACTTAGCACCCCCTAGCGGGCGATAGATTTCAATGTGCGACCCTCTACTTATTTCCATTGGTTTCAGAACTCTTGAAAACCACCACGTGCAGATTTTAAAGCCAATATGAACATTTTAAAAATATAATGTAAATATAAAATAAAATATATAATATAAAATATATTTTGTGAATATTGTAGCATTTTATTACGCCCCCTAGCGGGCACTAAATTGCGTTGGGCAACCTTTTATCCATTTCCATTGTATTTATGACACTAAAAAACCCCCACGTGGCATTTTTAAAGCGAATGCAGCAGTTTTTGCAATATTTTTAAATTTCGTGATTTTTGCGCTTTTTCTAGAATTATGCTGCGCCCCCTAGCGGGGACCAAAATACGTTGCGCGACCTACTCTTCATTTCCATTGTATTCAGAATGCCCGAAAACCCCCATGTGGCGTTTTTTAAGCAAATATAGCAATCATAGCATATTTTGTAAACAATAATTTTAATAAAATTGTTTGCAAAATGTTTAACCTCAATTATCTCAGAATATTTTTTCCCCGACTTCAGTAACTTTAAAACCCTACTACTTTACAATTTTTCTCCGAATTATCTGAAAATTTCACTGAATGTCTAGAATGTGACTGTGCATAAAAGTATCAGACAAATTTTTAAAATATTTAGTTAATAAAATTTAATATTAATTAAAAATTATCTGAAAAATTGCACATCTTTGCAACTTTCCCTAGCGGCGTAGACTAATTTTCATTTAAATTCACCTGATAGTTATGTTGCCCCACCTTTGCTCTATCATTTAAAAAAACTTTCATGTAATTAAATTTAAAACTGTAAAAGCCTTAGGGATTTAAGCGCAACCACCTTTTTTTATATTAACTAATATTAAATAAGTGAAAATTTAAAATTTTCAGTCACACGTGTAGAACAACATCTTAGGCACTTATGATCAAATTTATAGGCCAAACCAACCACTTTTGACAAGCTGGGAGTGAAAAAAGCGCAAGTTGTCCGAAAATGGTGCCCCCCCCCCCCCCCCCCCCCCTTAAGAGGCTTACGTATGCGCCTAAATATGTTACTTTATAAAGTTTAATAGTCTATCAATTAGTATACTTAATTAATTAAAGTTTTTAAAGAGGCTAAAAAAGGGGTTTAATGGTCAATTTAACATACAGTAAGATATAATATAAGAATAATAATAAGAATAATAAGATATAATATATAATAATAACACTTCGTTTATTTTAACTAGAGGTTAATAATAACAAATTAAACCAGGGTAAAGTTTGTACTATTTAAATCTTATTGACCAAAAGGTCTTAAAAAAAACCCATGTTGTATCTCTGCTCCTCAGCAAGGTATTTTTAATATTATTTTTATTATATTATATTTATATAATTTTTAATATTTTAATATTGATATTAGACATAGAGGCTGAATTTATAAATGATACACCTTAATACAACAACGAATCCCTTCCCTCAAATTTTTTTCAAATTGCAAACAAATTTGGTTTACAATATAATATAAAACATAAACAGTTTGCATAAAGCACTCAAATTCATATAAAAACTAAATTTAAATTGCAGTAACCTGGGCCTCGCATGTGAACTTCGAGCACAAGTCAACCCCAATGTTGTCATGGTATTTGTAAACTTCATATCCATCGGAGTAGAACTGACAGGTTCGTGGGTTGCAGCATAGATTATCTTCCTCTTGGCAAATATCCTTTTAATAATAAAAAATATATTATACTGTGATAGTATGTATATAACAGTAAAGGGATGGTTAACCAGTAAATTATAGTCCTAAGAAAAATAAATATAAAGAGTATGATTGGAATTAGATGTAGTTTAGTTGATTGACTATTATAATACAATAATATTATTACAATAACAAATCGATATATCATTGATTCATTAAACATATTTAGAAATTATAACAATCCTTCCGGACTGCAGGTTATCGAACTGCTAACAACTTCCATGAACAAAATATATTAATCGAAAGGATGCTTCGTTAGTCGCCTCAGCATCGCAACACACCACAGTTTATCAACCATGTTAATTCAACTCCAATTCATCTTCGTTTATAATCAAGACCGATTATCCTTTAGCAGACACGTATCATGTTCTGATTGGCTGGCCAGCAGCCTCTTGCCCTCCTCCGGTTGTCATTAAAGAAAATCGTGCAACTTAAATTATAGACCAATCTTGTCATATGATTATCTTATTATATGATTGCAGTGGATGGCAAGAAGCCACTGCACTGTATCATTATACAGTGTATATGTCAATATATCATTATCTAGATGATAATAATTCTTCCCCATATCTTTAATGCAGGGAGGGAGGGATGGCACCACACGAACTCCCGAAATCGATACTGTCGCAGGGCACCACACTAACTCCCGAAATCGATACTGTCACTATCTTTAATGCAGGGAGGGCACCACACTAACTCCCGAAATCGATACTGTCGCAGGGCACCACACTAACTCCCGAAATCGATACTGTCGCTATCCAACTTACGCAGGGAGGGCACCACACTAACTCCCGAAATCGATACTGTCACTATCTTTAATGCAGGGAGGGCACCACACTAACTCCCGAAATCGATACTGTCGCAGGGCACCACACTAACTCCAGAAATCGATACTGTCACTATCCAACTCTTTTCTTTCTTTTTTTTTCTGCCAGATTCCTCTTAAGGCAGGGTGGTATGAAACTAGTTCCTTAGATTGACCTTCAGGTAGGGAAAACGACATCGGACAATCTGAAGTTCTCCTTATACAATAAGTACAGTATGTAGTGTATTAACTTGTACTTACCACACTACCACAGTCACACTGTTCTCCAGCATCCACAACCCTGTTACCACAAGTTGGACCAGTTAACCCAAAGCCAAAATCATTGTCAAGGCAACCATAGTACTCATTGTAGAAATCTAAAGTGCTGGTTGAACAATCAGACCATGCAGTAGCATCCCTAATACATATCAAAATAACTTATTTTAGTAATCTATAAAATTGAATTCAGAAAATCAGAAAATTTCAATACATTTTTATTTGGATATAGGAGTAATAACTTAAAATCAATAAAATAAAATTCTGGTCAATTTCAATTTTTAGTTTGATTAATTTAATATTTAACATAATGCAGATCTTCCTATTTCTGCTCATTGTACCCTATTTAAAACAAAAAATGAAGAAAATTAATCAGACCGAAAGAAGTAAATTGACAACCCTGCTAACTAGATGAATATAAATAAATGAGTTCGCCACTGAGGATAAACTTCACGATTGAAAATTGATTATAGTATCCAAAATTTGCGAATATATTACATATCAGGGCTAAAGGAAAGATAAACAACTACAACAACAAACAACTTGGTTTGTAATTGATGTAAGTTTAACTAAGAAGAATTCCTTCAGAATAATATGTCAGTCTATAATATCCGATTATCTAGACTCATTAACTCAATAACTATATTAACAGAACAATGTAATCCTAAATTTGGCCATCACCAAGTACCTACATCCTGACTCTTGTACTCTCCTATCGTTTATTTTATTTTATTTTTTATTATTATTATTACGCCATATTATTACTTATTATTATATCTTCTTAGGTCTTAGGTCCAAGTCCTTATTTTTACAATTGGTATCTTCAGTACTACACGGTAGCCGGTGCATTGCAATAATATCAAATTTTTGATTAAGCTAATTTAGTAGCATTCAGTACTGCAGTATTTTTATGTAATCCGAAATGTTAAGTACAGCGTGTAGCAGTAAATACAGCTAATTACATTATATTGCACATCCTATTGCAGACTGGGGATGTCGGACCGCATTGATTAACATGTTTTGTATCTGTGGATGCCTTGGAAACAGGAAATAGTGCTACTGTCCTAGGCCATCTTCCTACAGATAATGAAATGTTGAATACTTGAATATACGTTGAAATGTTAATTAACTTATAAAGACCGAGGTTAGTTTGCTATCCTACTGCAGTGAATATTGTGTTAATGTATATGATGAAATATTATCATACTGCTGAAATTATTCTATATAATTACTCGTCGAATTCTACAATCAATGTATGTTCCTTTCTACTGTCTGTTTCCGCTTCTTGATTGCTTATATTTAATGATTATCTCCTTTCTGCTATATTTAACTGTTTGATTGGTTGACTTGACTGTTGATGATGATTATTAATTGTTTGGCAGCTTGGTATAATAATGTACAGTGTAAATCGGCCTAACCAAATGAAATATTGGGTTAATTAGGTTTATTATTAATTACATCACCTGAGCCTACAGGCCTACAAAACCTATGCAATAGTATGCCTCTAAAACAAGTTGAATAGATCCAAACAGCTTAATAGCTAAAGTAAAGTTAGAAAGAAAAAATAAATGCATGGCTTACACAAAAATATATCAAAATGTAGAGAAATTATTTAATGTGAAAAATGACAATGAAGGTACATATGAGACATTATGTATTTTTCATGAAAGAATGGATAATACATTTCAAGAAATTTTAATTTTAATTTTAAATTTCAAGGAATTTTTAGTGATGATGACCAATATGAAGTTGCATCTGAGGCAATAGCTGAGCGGGAAGGAGATGATGGCATTCGTTCAGATGTAGTTAAAGGGCAGATTAATAAGTTTAGAACACTTATAGACAGAGCAAACACTGATAGAAACCAGTCATCAAGGTCTAGTTCATCTACTGTAACTACATCGAAATTACCAAAAATTGAATTAACAAAATACGATAGCTCACTTACAAAATGGCCATGTTTTATTGACCAATTTCATGCTGAGGTTGGATCCAGGGCTGACCTTACAAAGTCTCAAAAATTTAACAACTTAAAGCCTCTACTTATAGGGGAAGCTGCACAAATAAAAGAAGGTTATACCGCTTTAGATGCCAATTATGGAATGGCATTAAAAACAATAGTTGAACGGTTTGGAGATTACAATAAAATTGTATGGATACATCATCATAAATTGTTGACTTTGGGTTTAACAGACCAATCCCTACACTCACTACGTCAATGTTATGATGAAAATCTCTTTTAGTTATACCGGAACTCTGTACTGTACTGCTTTCTTGATATATCTGAATGCGCGTTTTGTCTATGTCTATTTATGTCTTATTGCCTACCTAATGAATATGGAAACATAGTGCAGAATTGCTTGATTCTGTATTAGGGTGCATCAAACGCCCCTTACATTTTTATATGATTTGAATGGTTTTGAATGAATTTTAAATGATATGCTGCATGATATACTTATAATTATATATTAAGGATCATGTGGATATCCATTACATGTCCCTCTGACGACAGTGGGCTGCTGTATTTAAAAATTTTGCCAATTTCAGCTAGATTTTCAAACAGTACAAGGCTATTTCAAAAAGACCCCATTTCCATATTCTGCATTCATACATTCACTATATCTGAATTACTATATTAACAATTCAGTTGTACTGTGTGTGTTATAGATAGTGCAATAGTGCAATTATTATTATAATATTGTTGCTTTTGTTATTATTTTAGGCTGGATGGGCCACAAAACCGTTCCAAAACTACAAATCTTGTTGAAAGTGATGCATTGCCCTTTCCATTGCAATGTTCTTCTGTTAGGCCTATATCGTTATATGTTTATTTACCACTGTACCAGTACATACTTAGTATTGTTAATTGTCTACAAAAGAGATAATTATTGATAAATAATATGACTAGTCAAAAAACTCGTCAAAGTAGTATGCTGTTTGGATTACCAAGAGGAGTAACTTCCCATGATGCTGATATTTGTGGATCTCGACTTCCAAATTGTAAACTATTTTGCCTTATTTACCATACATCTATTCAACGTACAAAATGGGAAGCAACGAAAATTGTTAATGATCAACTTGTCACATTTTATAATAAATGAAATATACCTATGATAACTGAGAGGAAAGGTCATGAAAAAATGGTGAAGCTTTTAGATGATAATGCTAAGCTAAGAAGTATACCATTAAACTTAAGAACTACTGATGCAACTAAAGCAAAATTAAAAGCAATGGATGATCGATTGAAAACAACATTTCAACTGTGGCCATGTAATGTTAATATTAAAGATGTCAAAGATGCTGCAACCTGACTCCAACCCAACAATCTGCCTATTCTAAAGCACTAATCAAAGAAGCTGGTGGAGGTGTATCCAAAGTTTCCACCTCATATGCATCCTTTGACTGTGCACGTCGTAGTATATGTAAAGAAATTGCAGATGCAATGAAAAGAAATTGGTTATCCCCACATTTAGCAACACTACACTGGAATTCAAAACTATTGCCCAAACTTGACAATCCATGTGTTGGAAGAATGTCTTCTTACCAACCAGGCACAGATCAATCCTCAGGTTCTATTATAGCTAATCTAACAGTTGATCTTTTAGAGTCCGGGAACTTTTCTGACAATATTGTCAACATGACATTCGATACCACAGCAACTAATACAGGACATATATAACTGCTGCTTGTGTATCAATTCAACAACGGCTTGGTAGAGCCTTATTGTGGTCAGGATGTTGCCACCATATTAGGGAATTAATACTAAATCATGTCTTTGAAAATTTACATATTGAAGCTTCAAAGACTCAAGAAGTTCAATTGTTTGCTAGATTTCGCACTAAATATGAACTTCTGCCATACAATGACCATAAAGGGAAGCTGTCTATAATGGATATATCTCAATATAGTGTAGAAGCTCAATCATTATTGAATGATAGATCCAAATTACTGAAGTCAGTAGGTCAGTATAAAGATATGCCAAGAGATGACTACAAGAATTTTGCTGAGCTATGTTTACTCTTTGTCAATGGTTTACCTTCTGGTGATCAAGCAGCTTTTAAATTCAACCGACCTGGTGCCTTACACAAAGCCAGGTGGATGTCTATATTAATCTATTCAATTAAAATTGTTCTATTCCAGGAATCTATCAAGGATTTACCATTGGGAACAATAACTTCAACCTCCCACATTGAGAAGATATGTCAATTTGTTACATTTGCTTCACATATATACTCATGCTGGTGGATATGTTGTTCGTTGCTAATGCACCTTGGAATGATTTGGAGCTGTTCCATCTTCTACTGCAGTATTATGAGGTAAACAGTTGTGTTTCAAATAGTGCCAGAGTAGAATTTCATCCACATCTTTGGTATTTAACGGCTAAGACGGTAGGTAACCTTAGCTCTATTTGGCAGCCATGTTCCAGATAAGGAAAAACGTTTATTGGCCGATCAACTGATAGGAGTCAAACCATCAACCATTGTTATATCCCCAAGGAACCGTTTTGGTACTGGCTTTGGTAAGTCAAAGTTTTCAGCTAATATATCATTATCAACCCGACTGTACGACTTAGTAATGGAGGATTCTTTGTATATATTTTCTCTATTAGAGTTAGATTCCTCATTTTTAAGAGAAGATGTTGATAAGTGGCAATTATCAGCAGCATTTAAGACATCTTAATCCAACATAGTTGCTATCACAAATATCAATGATGGAGCAGAACGAGGGGTGAAGCAAAGTGCAGACTACCTAAAGGCCACCAAACTTGAAACGCATTACCAAATGTTAGAAACTGTAACTTACCTTTAAACTGTATGACAATATATTATGCGATGATCAGTATCTTAAGGGTGTGGCGGGAAATTTAAATACTCTAGTTGTATTACATTATAGTTTATCATTGTGCTACCGGCAACCGGTACTAAGCATCTACAATGACTGTCAGAAGTACTGCTGTACTGCGCTAGGTTTATATATCTGCAGTCATGTTTGGCTAGTAGGCCTATTATATTATAATGATATTCAATATATACACTTCAACTTCTAACAGGTTATGGGCCCAGGTAACAGGCAGTCAGATGCTATGGTACTGTTAATTGTAATGAATTGTAATGAGTACTGGTATGCAAGGAAACTTTGCAAATACAAAAATCGCTAATTATCGTGGTTACCGGTACCGGCAAGCGGTAGCAGTAGTGGGAAAGGATCAGTGACTGAAATTTAACAAATCGATATTGTTTACTCCTTTGTTGCTGTTATAATTAATTGCACACAGATAGTTTACTGAAATGGCGGATGATATTGGCGGTTTAAAGATAGAGAAAATCGAGAAACTGCGGTCCGAAAACTATCGTGAATGGCGTTACACAATGCAGCTTACATTGGAACATCACGATTTGTGGGAGTTTGTCATTGGAGATCCTACTCCACCGGAAGGAGCTGGTAGAGCTGCGTTTATGCGAAGGAAAACTCGCGCACGCACAACTATTGCACTAGCTATTGATCCGGAATTGCGTTGCTATATAAAGGATGCAACGACTGCAAAGGAAACTTGGGATGCATTAGAGGAACAGTTTGATCGAAAATCATGGCTAAAGATTGTTAGACTTCGAACCGAATTTTTCAATAAACAGTTGCCAAATGGTGGCAACGTTGAGAAACATGTTACGGAGATGAGGAATCTTTACACAAAGATTAATGAACTTGATCCAGAAGAGAATATTACGGACAAGGCATTCGCACTTACTGTTTTAGGATCACTTCCATCATCGTATAATTCCATGCTGTCAGCGATTGATGTTGCTGTCAATGAAATGTCATGGGACAATATAAAGGGTTTACTGTTTAATGAAAGTGCACGGCACACACACAATAGTGAAACAGAGAATGCCCTTTTATCAGTGAAACAAAAGGGTTATGCAAAGAAGGGACAACAAGACAGTGGGAGTAGCAAGCCGCAGCAGTTCACTTCTTCACCAGGATTCCGGAAGAGCAAGGCTCCATGTTTCAAGTGTGGTGTTGGGGGACATTTTGCTCGGAAATGTACTCAAAGAGGTTGTCAACTTTGCAGTGATAATTCACATTGGGCTTCAGCGTGTCCAACTCGAAAGAAGTCAGAGGGACTTCTTGTTAAAGGTAGTGAATCAGAATCAGAATGAATGAGCTGGATTATCTTGAAAACTGTTCGTTTGCTTTGCATATTAGCAATTCGAATACTGGGTGTGATAATTGGTATATTGATTCAGGAGCTACCGAACATATGACATTTGTGTCAGATTGTTTCATAAATTATGAAAAATTTGACCATTGCAAATATGTTTATCTTGGTGATAAACGTTATGTAAATGCTATAGGTAAAGGAATTGTTAATATTCAATCTACTTGCGGAGCTAAACTTTGTATTTCTGAAGTTTTGTATGTTCCAAAACTAGGGAAGAATCTTCTTTCAGTTCGTGCATTGACAAAGAAAGGGGCTTATATAAATTTTTATAGGTCAGAATGTGAAATTGGTTATGGAAAACAAGTAATTGCAAATGGTAGAGTGGATGGTGACTTGTATAAACTTGAAGTACATACTGGTAATTCTGCATTGGTTGCTACTTCTTTACCTGGTCAAATATGGCATGAACGATTTGGTCATGTAGGAATTGATAGCTTAAAGCAATTATTGGATAATGAAATGGTAAGTGGAATTAATTGTGATATAGAAACCTTCAATACGAATTGTGAGGGTTGTGCACTAGGGAAATCGCACAAGGTCCCATTTCCTACACATTCTTCTCGTAGGGCAGATGATCTAGTTGATATTGTTCACTCAGATATATGTGGCCCTATGGACACTGAATCAATTGGTGGTTCTAAATATTTTGCTACTATCATTGATGATAAATCACGATATACAACAGTTTATATATTGAAGCATAAAAGTGAACTATTTCAATGCTTCAAGGATTTTGTAGCAAAAGTTGAAAACCAAATTGGTCGAACTGTAAAGATATTACGTTCAGATAATGGTGGCGAATATAACTCAACCTCATTAAAAGAGTATTGTTTATCTAAAGGAATTATGCATGAATTCACTGTTCCATATAATCCACAACAAAATGGAGTTGCAGAGCGCATGAATCGCACAATTATGGAACTTGCATTGTCAATGTTATATGCAGCAGGATTATCAAAACAGTTCTGGGCAGAAGCTGTGAGCACTGCTGTTTATATTCGCAACCGATGTCCTACAAATGCAGTTCAAGGGTCGACTCCCTATGAAGTTTGGTTTGGCAATAAACCAGATGTAAGTTCTTTGAGAATTTTTGGATGTTATTCATTTATGCATCTACCACGAGAGAAACGAAAGAAACTCGATGCAAAGGCTCGTAAGTGCATCTTTATTGGATATAGTGGAAAGTCTAAGGGTTATAGATTATATGAGCCAGAGAGTAAGCGGATTTATGAGAGTCGTGATGTACAGTTCTTTGAAAATAGTTTTCCAAAGATGTCAAATCGTGTCACAAATCCAATATTAAAACCTCCATATATGAAGGAAAGTTCCGATGTTGATCAAGGGGAGCTAGTTGTAAAAGAGGCTCAACAGACTAGGAAGAGTATAGTTGATCATACATCGAACATTGTAAATAATCAAGAGGCTCAACAGACTAGGACGAGTATAGTTGATCATACATCAAACATTGTAAATAATCAAGAGGCTATGGAGATTGAGACTATAGGAGATAGTGTGTCTTCATCTGATGGTGAAGTATTTCATGGGTTTGATTTAGATGATGAACCTGTAGTGGAAACAATCAATGAAGGTGAAATGACTTCATCATCAACATCAAAAAGTGTTCGTCATTATCCAACACGTCAACGTAAGCCACCAGACCGATTGGGTACAATTGAATGGCCGAAGGCCATGATTGTAGAGGAGGAGAGTATTGAACCTCAAACACTCAAAGAAGCATGGTCACGAAATGATGGTGATTATTGGCGAGAGGCAATGGATACTGAATATGAATCTCTAATAAAGAATCAGACATGGACTTTGGTAAAAGCACCCGCAGATGCAAATATTGTTGATTGCAAATGGATTCTCAAATATAAATATCAACCTGATGGTTCCATTGAACGTTATAAAGCCCGTCTAGTGGCACGTGGTTTTACTCAAGAATATGGGATAGACTATGATGAAGTGTTTGCACCTGTTGCTAAATACAGTGCTATTCGTACAGTATTAGCTATTGCAAATCAACTGAATTGGTCAATACATCAAATGGATGTTAAAACAGCCTTTCTAAATGGGGAACTTGAGAATGAAATCTATATGAAGCAACCGGAGGGCTATGTTGATGACAAACGTCCTGATTTCGTCTGCAAACTAAAGAAGGCCATTTATGGTTTAAAACAATCTTCTAGATGCTGGAATAAATTAATTGATAAGCATCTAACTTCGAATGGATTCAAACAAAATGAAGCTGATCCGTGCATGTATATCAAGTATGTCAATGATATTGTAGTAATCATTGTTCTCTATGTAGATGATATTCTCATAGCATCAAGTGATGATGAAATATTAATGCAAGAGAAATGTACATTATCTAGTCGATTTGAAATGGTTGATAAAGGAGAATTAGAATATATTCTTGGAATGGTGATTACTAGGGATCGTAAGAATCGGACAATGACTATAAATCAATCAAAGTACTTAGAAAATGTACTTGAGAGATTTGGTATGCTAAACTGCAAACCAGTTGCTACCCCAATTGATCCAAATGTGAAATTCGAGAAGAGAACTGATGATGAGAAACCAGCTGACAAAACTCTTTATCAAACAGCGATTGGTAGTCTCACATATGCAATGACTGGAACTCGACCAGATTTAGCTACATCTATTGGTATTTTAAGTAAATACATGTCAGATCCATCAGAGGCACATTGGAAGGGGGTAAAACGTGTATTTCGTTATATCCGTGGTACATTGAATGTAGGTTTAAAATATAATGCTAAAGAAACTTCAGTGATTTCTGCAAGTGGATACTCAGATGCTAATCATGCAGGATGTTCTGAAACTCGTAAATCTACATCTGGATATATATTCTTTGTAGGAGATTGTGCTGTTAGCTGGAGAAGCAAGAGACAGGACATTGTGGCAATATCTTCAACAGAAGCAGAATATGTTGCATTAAGTTCAGCTGCCCAAGAGGCAAAGTGGTTGCGCATCTTGATAGCAAACGTATTATTGTCAAAGGTTGAACCAGTAATGATGTTTGAGGATAACCAGAGTGCTATTGCACTAGTGAAGAACCCTGTCTTCCACAATCGTACTAAACATATCGATGTCAGGTTTCATTTCATTCGAGAACTAATTGCTCGCAATATTGTTACTGTTAAATACTGCAGCTCGAAGGAAATGACTGCTGATATGTTTACAAAGGGACTCACGAAAGCGATATTTGAGTATCATTGCTCAAAAATTGGTCTTATTTCATTAGAGTAATTAAATTCAATGTCGCATAATTATTATAGTCAAGTGGGAGTGTTAGAAACTGTAACTTACCTTTAAACTGTATGACAATATATTATGCGATGATCAGTATCTTAAGGGTGTGGCGGGAAATTTAAATACTCTAGTTGTATTACATTATAGTTTATCATTGTGCTACCGGCAACCGGTACTAAGCATCTACAATGACTGTCAGAAGTACTGCTGTACTGCGCTAGGTTTATATATCTGCAGTCATGTTTGGCTAGTAGGCCTATTATATTATAATGATATTCGATATATACACTTCAACTTCTAACACCAAAATGTCCTTCAGGTCTATGAAGCAGATAGGAAGAAAACACCGAACTTGCATAAACCTAAGTAACTCATCATAATATTAATCCCATCATATTAATTAACTTTACCAGTAACTGTAGTAAGAGTATGTATATAATAATATGTTTCGTAAAACAATTATTACAAAGGGAATATTATTGAATAAATATAATAATATCATTTCATAAAAATAAGGGGAAATATAAAACATACTCAAACTCAAGCATAATAAATCTCCTTGTATTTTGTATCTTTGAATTCATCAGATCATCGATTGGTTTAGGAATTATTTCATTTCTGGTGGGGTGGTACTCAGTCAAGGGCCTTTATAGTCATAAGGATTGATATTAGATTAAAAACAAAAAAAATATTAGATCACCACACTGCCATTGTCAATGGGGGATAATCAATCTTGTAAATATTTTTGGAAAGGTATCATGTAGCATACCATTTGAAAGCAAATTGCATATCATACATAAATTTTGATGATTGAATAACATTTCCACACCCATGCATAAGCTTATTTGGATCTATAACGATAACTGGATCAATCGCCGACTGTCATATCTTGAGTGCTCTAAGGACCCCGACCCCGAAGACAAATTACAGGTTATACAAAACTTTCAAAATTTCATTATTATCATCAAATTGAACAAAATAAATCTAGGGACAAAAAGTATCCATTCCATTTCTTAAAAAAAGTGGGGCATTTGATGCACCCTACTGTGTATTTTCTTCTGCTTTACTAGACTGCAATTCCCAACATTTTGTTACTATCTTTATTTTCTTTAGCGCTATTCTATTAGTAGACAAGCAGTATTCTGATTTCCGTTATTAATCTGTCTAACTCGAGTAGTATAGTCTGATAGGCCTTATCATATTTGATATTTTGGTTATCTTATATTCGTTGAGTGCAGGTGCAGGTTGTTTTTACTTGTTTGTTTATCTTTTCATTAACCCTAATAAAGGATATGTAATATATTCTAAATTTTGGGATACTACCATCAGTTTTTAATTGTAAAAAAAGTGACAATAAGAGTGATCAAATATCATAATTTTTTTCGATGTGAATCTTCCAGACAAAATAATATGTTCGATTTGTAAGTTTGTTAAGTGCGGTCAGCAGGCTGTGGGTAACCCTTTGAAATAAATCAACTTTTTGTAAAACTCTATAGCGTCGCATCATCTGCAGGATTGGAACTAATACTTTAGAGATTGCGCATACGTTGTAATCTTTAAGAATACTAACTCAGCACTTAGAGTTGATGTCATCACGCAGGGTGGATTAATGCATCCACATGGATCTAAAATAGAGTAGAATTAATATTTCATGTTGTAATTGGATGAAGAATATAGGAGTTTAAAATCAACAAGGGCGACCTTTTTAATGAGGTAGATTCTAGAATCACTAGTAAAGAAGTTCTAAAATCAAAGTAATGGCACCCCGACTTAATAACTCGTTGTCGTAAATTAGATTTTATTGGCCTTGCCCAAAATAAGTAATTATGGGGGCCCAAAATTGGTAAGTATGAAAAAAATGCATGGCGCCTACATCCTAACTCGGGCTCAAATTAAAAACTATTCCTGGGGGGGGGGGGGGGGGGGGGGGGGGTTGGTTAGATCTCCTAAACAGGAATATACACTACACTAAACACCATCATTCCCATAATTGACATTTACCTTTGTTGTTTTGCCGATGAGATAAAAATTCACGGAGGTGAGACTTTCAAAGAAAGGAAACCAATTAGATACGAAGACTGCACTTAATTAGACACTTAACCCGCCATAGTAAAAGTTTTTGTCATACGATTTCCCAATAATTATTAGATTCCAAAATAATAATTATTAGATTCCAAAATAATAATTATTAGATTCCAAAATAATAATTATTAGATTCCAAAATAATTATTCATTTCCAACTGTATGAATATACTGTAGGTGTACTAAAATTGTATATCTGATTATATTACATATGTATAATATACATATATGTGCAGAAACTAACCAGCAGTACATGTTCCACAAGATAACTTGCAGTTCTGATGCATCCAAATTTGGTTGTTTACACATTCACCAATACTTTCCCAATAAACACATGAGGATGCGGAATCTGTACATGTTCCTGAAATAAACAATGTACACAGTATATTACGCGAACAGATTCAGAGAAGAAGAAACAACATCATACAATGTACAATTTTACGGTCCAGTATTTATGGTGTATTTTTAAATGACACGAACTACCAACATACCAAAAAATGTAGTAAATTCTAAAAATAGAATATTATAATACTAAATTAATTAAATACAGATTTCTTCAAAATTGCACATGTACTAAAATGCACGATCTAACACAAAAAAACATATAACGTTCTTTGGTCTATTTTAAACCGACTTGTTACTTAAAATAACAAATTCTT
Source organism: Nemertoderma westbladi (assembly GCA_032718475.1). NCBI lineage: Eukaryota > Metazoa > Xenacoelomorpha > Nemertodermatida > Nemertodermatidae > Nemertoderma > Nemertoderma westbladi. The sequence goes on along the minus strand of JAUCBJ010008410.1, from coordinate 32,145 downwards.
TCACCCCGAGTGTTTCTTTACTTACTGTGGCTCATTTCTACTCTACTATAATAATATACTATATAATCACTCAACACTGTTAAAATATTAGATGTTAACATATTAGAGAATGAAGGTCAGCAGCACCCGCAAGCAGAATTAAGTTAAGGTATAAATGCCTGACTATATTATAGTCCTTCTTCAGGCAAATAGAATAAGTACAATATAACCGTTAACACGTTAGATATAACTTAAAGTTTTAAAAAAATTCCCGCCAATTGTAAAGGTTATGCAATGCTTGATTATATGGTAAAGTAGGTGTGAGTTACAGTATAGGAAGGGATCTAGGGGTCTATATTATTATATTACTATACTATATTAAATTTACTGCCGGTACATAATATTAATTTGCACCTACTCTACATACTTACCACGATTTATACACATTATTAATATTCACGCTTAGCATAATTATATTTCATTCCCTTCACACCTACTTCACTTACCATCCCTACATCTACTTTACATTACCACCATATTCTATGATTTACCACTGTTATAATATTAATATTCTTGCATAACATAATTATATTTCTTTCATTATTTCATTGTCACCTCCTTTGCAATGTATTAATATTTACCAGTGTGCACCTACTGCACCTCACACCTTATTTACAACCGTTACATAATATTAATATATTCATGCATAACATAATTATGTTTTCTCTCTTAGTTTATTTGTTTCCTATTTTATGTGTTGTATTAATATTTACCGCCGGTACATAATATTAATGTGCACCTACTCTACATACTTACCACGATTTATTCATATTATTGTTATTCATTCTTTAGCATAATTATATTTCATTGTTACCTTCTTTTCAATGTAGTAATATTTACCAGCGTGCACCTACTCAATGTAGTAATATTTACCAGCGTGCACCTACTGTACCTCACACCTACTATACTTTACATTTACCAACTCACACCTACTTTACCATATAATCAAGCATTGCATAACCTTTACAATTGGAGGGAAATTTAAAACTTTCAGTTATATCTAACGTGTTAACGGTTATATTGTACTTATTTTATTTGCCTGAAGAAGGACTATAATATAGACAGGCATTTATACCTTAACTTAATTTTGCTTGCGGGTGCTGCTGACCTTCATTCTCTAATATTTGCGATCCCCGCATTCCCGTCATGTTCGTCGCACTGTTAACATACTTTATTTAAGAACAAAACTGAAAAACTGACTTACCTCATACCTAGGTCTATCATACATCATTAATATATTTAGTATAAAACAACCGACAAAAAAAACAATGATATTGTAAAGATATAAATAGCGCCGTTGATATCAGCTGCTACCAGCAAGGAAAACAGACTATTTAGTCAATGGAGTAAAAACGACCCAAAGCTAGACTCGGTGCATAAATTCGCATATTATAATTATTAGAGATTAACTGAATCTAAAAATTTATTTTTATTATATTATTATGCACAAATACTAGCCATCAGGACATGTATCGCATGACACCATGCAGTTATAAGTCATCCACACTGGGTTGTTTACACATTCACCAATATTCTCCCAGCCAGCACACGATTCATGATAATCTCTACATAGTGGTTTATCTGAAAAAATAAAAGACAATGTATGTTGATCTGCATGTAGTGTAAGTCATATCAGATATGGCATGGTAAACTGTTGTATACATACATACATATTGGCTTTATCTGAATGAACATTTAATATTGTAATTGCATTGATGATTCACTATTTGTGTTTATTACAAGATTTCATTTTCCTTGTTAAATACCTGCATTTTTCATTTTATTTGCTTAACAAGATCCGTAACCAAAGCATAACAAACCCACATCCATCAAATAAACACTTCTGTGTTCACAGCCAAGTGCTGCTGTATGACACATCCTTAACTTTATCAATTGCTGTGTATCAAGTAAAAATCTCAACAGGCTTTGGATATTGCTAACTATAGGAAATAACCAACAAAGTCCGCTACCAGACCGAGATCGAATGTGAAGCGTCGGAGATGAAGAAACTTAAGGATTTGGACAGTCTGGATTGGCTAGTGATTCCTTTGGGTTCTTGTCTGCAGAACCTTCACTAGCTGGGCGAGATAGTTGAGTTCGTCGACGGGAAGGATTTGTAGATATATTTGAACTGGATGAGACGGCTTGTTTCCTCTCTTTTTCGATTTCAGTCGGACTTGATAGTTTTATAGTGAAGTAACAAGGAAGCGAAATTCCGCTGTATAATTTCAGTTGGCTACATCGTAACAACTCTGGGTTTAGTAAAGTTAATTTAAAGTCTAAATTGGTGCGGTTGATCAACGAAGTCACATTGTTCACTCATATTTCGGATGAAAACGAATTACCGAGGGAATTTCTGGATTTCTTTGGTATCGGTATTGTAAGAAGTTTCCCATTTTTCCTGCTGACATCGTCCGGGCCTGCCTTTATTAACGCTATACTATACTATACTATACTATATACTATACTATATGCTATACAGGGAATGGATATTGACAGACAGGTTGCCATTTATGGGGACGAAATTTATTTGAAACGTGGCGCTTCCTTTTGCCAGGGAGGGATTGTTGATTCTCGTGACAAAATTTTATTTTGTTTCATGGTTCGAGGACTAACTTATGGCGAAGCAATTGTTGTTAAACAAACTCCGTGCCCCGCCAGCCTTTCTGGAGAAGAAATATTTGCTCAACTATATTAATTGTACAATTTGCTACGTGATGCGGGATTTATTCCTCGAATATTTGTTGCTGATAACGCTCGAAACAATGAAAAAGCAATCAGCCAGCCTTATTGACAAGTGTGATGAACTTTATTATAAGAGGGGAAAGTCAAGCAAACTGCGATGACCTGAAAATGCTCTACAAATTGGACACAGTCCAAGAACAAATGAATTTACGTCGTGCTCCTCGGTTATCTTATCAAACTCTCAACTTCAGTAACAACAAACAGAACACTCAACTGGTTTTGAATATATATGATCGGCGAACAATTGAAGCAATGGAGTTTTATCTTAAGAGCAATGCTACAGCTAATTTTCTAAAGTTGTTTCGTATATTCTGGTTGTTTATGAATACGAAGACAGCAACTTCTTCGCCATACTCGAGAACATTCTCAGTTGGCGATGAACGAATTATATTCTTCGGAAAGTTTGCGGATTTTTTTTGTAGATGGCGTGATTTGGGCGTTCCACATCAATGCTTCACTACTTACACGATCAGGGCCTTCATTTACACAACAACTAATGTCGCAAAAATTCTAGATCTTGCTTTTAATAATTGGGGTTATAAACATTTCAACTTATCCGTACTAGGAGATGAGAAGATCGAGTTGCGATTTTTGGCCTACCGCCAGATCTCCGGTGGAATGTTTCTAATTGGATTGCGCCAGGCTCGTACTTCGGAAAATATCCTCCAGATTAAGTGTTTATTAAAAGAAGCATTGGATATTACGGATTACATCGCCAGACCAGAATATGAGACAGCCTTCCATCAGTTGGAGGAAATCTGTCTTAGAGAAGAACTTGTATTTAATGATTTGGATGTTACCAGTGAGAGTCTTGATGTCATTGAATATCTTGCTGGTTGGATTGTTGAGAGTTTGTCTCCGGATAAATGTGAACAGTCTCATCTCGTTCAAGATCTACCAGGATCTCAGTCGTATATGGAAAAAATAAACAAGGGTGGTTTATGTATTGCTCATGAGGAGTTTGTTTCTTTTTGCGCTAAAACCTTCGCAATTCTGTCATCAGTGTTTCCATATCTAACAGTATCTATGCTCAGAAATTCGGCTGAAATTCTAAAGCGGTTTTGCCTCGAATCTTTGAAAGATGAGCTGGACTGCACGTTTTTATGTACTTTACATAAATCGCATCATTGGAAGTACATATCAAAGATTGTGAACTTGTTTTTGAGCGCTGAAACTAAAAAAAGCAAAGATGATATTGTGAGAACTGAAATCGGAAGTTCTAATGTGACCAGGTTCAAATCCTTAAAACGTAAAAAAAATTGAGTCTGAGATAGTAATATTTTATAGTGTTGTGTTAGTTACTTAATTGAGAAGTTAAATACCGGTATATACTATACTTGGTGTTTTAATTCATATTTCCAGAGGACTGTGGCATAATCCAGCGAACACACTGTACCTGACTTAACCCCTCTATGCACAATGGCAAATAACACTAATGTGGTTCCGTCTATATTAAGCATTCCATGATTGCACCAAGATTTAATTGTTAAAGGCGTGTGGTTTGAAATTGAGTAAATACATTGATTGGTTAGCAATAGTACACAAAAATATAGTACACCCAAAAAATAAAATATACGGAAGATGACAGTTGAATAGTGCACCAAAATAAATTTCAGACGGGAAAGCCGTGTAGAATTCACCATCCAGTATCGAACTCGTTTGCGTATTGTACGTTTATAGCTGGTGTGAGGTGGTTAATAAGTACACGTTCTGTGAGTTTTCTGTCAGCTGATTTTACTAGTCACCTGAGGTCAACCTACCCTACCCGAACTGTATCAATATGATTACCATGGTGACGAGAGTGCGAGAATTCCTCCTTAATTAATCTTGGAAATTGTTGAAAGTAAAATAAAATGAATTGAATTGAAGTAAAATAATATTTTACTCAGTAAAATTCAATATTCTTCTCCATAAAATCTCTCCCCCCCATCTCTCAATTGGCCCCTCGTGGAAATCAGAAACTGCCCCAGCTAATTCCCTAGAAAAACTTTGAAGAAACTTGACGTGGACTCCAACGTGGTACAAGGGATTCGCTGCTGTACACCCATCAACTAATAACACCCGGGAGTCAACCAATCCTTATATAAAAGATCATAATACAGCAGACCATGTTTAGAGAACCATTGCTTGCCTATGATCCAGTTTATCTGATCTGTTCAAGATAGTGCAGCTGGTGCAGCAATGGTCTTACAAGACAGAAACCCGAAAACGTCCCTGCGAATCCATTCTGAACTGTATTTGAGCCGAAACTGTTCCAATGTCCTATGACGATTGGTCCAATTTGGACTCGTTCGCCATGGAGGGGAGTCCAATGGATTTAGTTAAAGATGTGGATTTTATAGACGCTGCATCTGGTCAAACTTCAACCACAATAGAGGATGCGGACATGTACGTAGAGACCTTCAATACACCAAAGATTATAAGAAGTTGACTGTACATGTTTGCAACAACACTGTCATTGCAAAGTATTTTAATTGAATTATTTGAATTCAAAATGTAAATGAACCTGTCTTTTTTTGCTGCTCCATTCTCTAAATGGTTGATGAGATAATTTGTTGATTTGGTTTGAAAAGCCTGCCATTCCGCATTATAACCTGCTTTATAATAATCTACAATTTACAATCTATACTAATAATATATAAGAGCTGGAAACTTTCTGCCACTATTTAATATGTTCACTGGGCGCCGTTTAAGACAGTTTGCATTGATACTCATCATCACTATGAGTCTACAGCGATAGTGTCAACTGAAATTCAGTCCATTTCCAGAGAATTTAATCTCTGAAAATGGGTTGTTTTCGGGTTGGATCCAGTTCAAAAAGCGACCAGGAGAACTGTGATATTATACTGGACTGATATAGATTGGATGATGTGCTATTATGATGGACGAATAGTTATACCTGAAGGAGACGTTAATGAACTAGTATCTCAATATCATTCATCAGATCACTTCGGAGCAAAAAATACGAGTTTGAATATTCTGTCATCAGGATTGTAGTGTTGAGATTTAATAGGACGTATAGGACAAATATTGGAGAATTGCAATACATGTGCAGCACAAAAAGCATACAAACAAACATGCCAACTGCACCAGAAGTTTCACCATTTGAGTTTGTGGCAATTGATTTGGTTTGGCCGATCCCAGTACAATATGGTCAGGTTACAAACTCTGATTTATCCATTATCACCATGCAACTCGTTTTCATGTCGCTGTTCCTCTAATGATGAGCAACATGGAAGGCGTTTGTGGAAAACTGGGCATTTCTCTGGGGCCCTCCCCAAACATTGCTTCCAGATCACAGGGGTAACTTCAGTAACCCAGCAGAAAACTACTGCCAATCAGCCGCAGGGCAATGGAATGAATATGTAAACGTGTTTACAGAACATTAAATGATAGACTTCGATGCATGGGAGGTTCATGGATTGATAATCTTCAAGAAGCAGTGTATAATATCAATATAACTGTCCATGATATACTGTACTAGGCACATCACCTCTGGGAGCAATTACTGGTGTTTCTAATTTCCATCCGGTTTCTGATTGGCCAGAAACAAAACTAGCAGTACCAATGATTGGGCCGAAAGTAAGAGACAAAGTTTTTCTTGTTAGGGAACCTGGAATAAAGAAAAGACTTGCCCCACGTTTTATCAACCCTAGCATAGTAAATGATCTTCCTTTTGATCAAGTTGTCTTACTAGAAGATGGTCGGTCAGATAATATAAGAGGCTGCAAGGCTATCACTCATTCTTTAGATGGGGGTGTGCAAGGACTCTGGTGATAGGCTGAGTGTGTTTTGTCTGATGGTTGACGTGTAGGCCTACCTGTTGTTACAGTTCGCTTGGTGTTTGGTTTTATATATGCATACCGGTACTTTTTCAATATTGTATTGTCTGACGATGAATATATTATAATATCAGTGTTGTAATAGAGATAACCTTAACATCTAATCTTGTCAGTCACCTTACAGTATGTAAAAGGGCCTAAAAAATTAAAATTCATGATATAATTAATACTGTATAATTGAATGGCAAACCCATTGCTATAGTAAGTAGGATTGCTGCTATAGGAAACTGCGTAAGGCACCATTTGTGAAAACACTAAAAAAAGATTTTGTAATTGCCTGAGCTTCATAATACACATGTCGGTTGCTTAGCTAATGTTAATTATATGTATATATTATTATAAACATATAATGTGTGTCTCCGATATTAAGCTAGTATCTCTAGAAGAGTTATTTGACGCGATAAATAACCTAAATTTAGGAAAATCATATGGCCCTGATTTGTTAGTAAGTGAGCATTTATATTATGGTTTGTGTTATTCTTTATTAACTAAATTACGTATCTTAGTAAATTCAATTCTTATACATGGATACATGCCTGAAAGTTTAATGCTAAGTATTATTATACCTTTATTAAAGGATCGTACTGGTGATGTAACGTCTAAGGACAATTATCGAGGTATCGCATTGTCAACGGTGCTCAGTAAAATTCTAGAAATTATTTTACTTAGTAGGTGTCATAATTATATTGCGACTAGAGGTAATCAGTTCGGGTTTAAACCGGGACTAGGTACAGAAACATGTGTATATACACTGAAGGAATTAATCAACTATTATCTTGCCAATGACACACCGGTTTTTGTGTGTATGTTAGATGCTTCCAAAGCCTTCGATAGAGTAAACCACTTTAAACTTTTTAAGAAATTATTGGCGTTAGGTTTCCCGGTATATATTGTACAGTTGTTAGCTTTTTGGTATAGGACGCAGCAAATGTGTGTCAATTGGGATGGAAATAAATCCTCAACGTTTACGGTATCTAATGGTACCCGCCAGGGTGGTTTATTAAGCCCGACATTATTTATTGTATACGTTGACAGTTTAAGGGGGGGGTATACCCCCCCATGAACCTTTTTTTAAAATGGCTGTCAATTAGTGTTAAATGATAATATTGCTATTTTGTCATGGTCAACCACTGTATGGAATGCCAAATAGCCTTTATAGTAAAATTTGAAAATTTATAGCCTCCCCCTAGCGGCGGGCGGCGGAATTAAAGATTTCACTAAAATTGCTACTAGTCCGTCAATTTTGGTCCAAATTTCTTGAAACCAACTTTTTTGGACTCAGCGTGATCGACTCTACAAAAGTTATCTTATAGAATTTTTAATTAGCTATTTTTATTTTAATTAATTAAATTAATTAATTAATTATCATATTTTTAATTAAAATTGGCTAATTAGAAAAAATGGTAATATTTATCAAAATTCCATAAGATAACTTTTAAAGAGCTTCCAAAGCTCGTTCGAATGAGCCATAAACGAAGAAAATTGGTTAAAAAATGACGGAGGAGTAGTAATTTGAAAATGAAAAATGTCATTCCGAGAAAATGCCCTTCAAAGTTTAAACCGTCCCGCCAAAATTGGCTGTCTGCGTTCTGGTTGGTTAATTATTTCTGGCACGAAGGATGCATACCAACGAGCTAAAATGTTCATTACGGGGGTTTTCGGGGTCGCTGATTTCATTTCCGATGTCAGTTTTAATTTTTGGTCGAATCTAGTCTATCTGTCTGACTGTCGGTCTTCTGTCTTTCTTACAATTTGACGGACAGACCGTCATATGGAAAAACAGTGATAACTCGAGAACCGAAAGAGGTCTCACTAAGCGGTTTTCAGATTTGTAATCCTCATTAAATTCTGCACTAGATGAAATAAGGAAACAACAATTTGAAAATTTTACCTGAGGGGGGGTATACCCCCCCCTTAAGTAAACAACTCACTGACACGGGTGTAGGTTGTTGTTTAGGAGGTTTACGTATAAACCATATCATGTACGCAGATGATTTGTGCTTATTGTCAAACTCAATGATTGGCCTGCAAATACTAATTAATAAGGCAGTATCTTTTGCAAATGCAAATTCAATTTTGTTTAATACAGTAAAGACTAAATGTTTATATTATGTGCCTCAACGTTGCAAAGGTTTGGAAGTAGGTAGGGTCTATCTATATAACAGACCAATCGACATACTAGAAAAATTCTAGTACCTAGGACACTGGTTGCATTGTAGTACGGATGATGACTTTGATATTAAATCACAGACATGCTCGATATACGCTAGGGCGAATATGCTCGTTAGAAAATTTGGAAGATGCTCAGATAATGTTAAAAAGTGCTTATTTAAAGCTTACATAACACCAGTGTATTGTAATGCATTGTGGGCACGGCGTAATTATACTGGTGCAGTGTTTAATAAGCTATCGGTTGCATATAACAATGCTGTTCGTTTATTATTTAATGTCCCTAGAATGACTAATGATGAACCGACGAGCATGTCATTGACATTTGGTAGGCTTAACCTACCAATGTTCGTACACATTCATCATGCGTCTCTGGGTAGTCTCGAGAGAAGAGTATCTAAATCCAATAACGATATTTTAAGTACTACATTTAATTTCTGTCACCAATACAGTAGAATATTTAGTTAGGATAATAATATGTGCTATTTAATTATAATACTAATAAGTCTTGTATCAGTTGTGTTCGTGTATATATATATATATTTTACTATGGGCCGTATAGCCTGAAATAAACAATAATAATAATAATAATGATAATCATTTTATGCATAAAGTCTTATTATAAAGTCATTTATGATTTTATGTCAACACAGTCCCTCCCAGAGAGAATTAGAGAGAAAGGCATGTATTTGACATATATTTTATCTTTATATATTAATTTATGTTGTAACTTATAAAAACTAATATAATGTTATATTTACCCATATCCTCATCATGAAGGAATAAGAGAAGATGTCCAATCTCATGCGCCAGGAGTGCTCCAGTTTTTGTAGAATCTCCCAAATCGCCAATCACAATAGTTGCTGTGTCCATACCACCGGCTCCACCACAGACACTGGGACTATTAGCACCTCCATCATAACCATCTAAACGCCTATTTATAATATGATAACATGAAGTTCGGAGCACTAAACAATGGGTGATTCAGTAAAATTAATCACTCAGTATTGAATTTCTTAATTAGCCAAACAGAATAATTGTATATTGTATGTTTTTGTATCAAATGTATGTTTATGGATATCAAATGCCTTCTATTTATTCTTACATATATTTGATTGGTAATTTGTAAGGTTACTATGCATTTTTATTGACAGTCTACATCGACCATCAACCTTTCCATGAGTCTAGAAAAGTTGGGTTGACAGAAATGTAGATCTGGTATGACCTCATGTTTTCTTTTCCAGCAGTGCCCACTGTATATTAACCTGCATTCATGATGAGTGGTTGATTCAGGTGGTAATGTACCATAAAGCTCGACGTTTGTCATGTGTTGTATCCAGCTGCTGTTTAGGGTTTCCCTTAGTGGTCTTGTGTAACAACCATCAATTCATTGTGCAATTGATATCGTCGGTGTCCAGGTCTCACCCCTTATAGAAGTACAGTTTCCACTACGGCTCGAAAGAACGAACTTGTTTTCATGGCCTGGAGAGGTCTGATTTCCAGATGGTATCAATTTTTAATAGAACTATCTTTACATTTACTTTCCTATTTTCTATGACTTTTTTGCTGCTTTCTATTCATGAAACAAGGTACTGGTCAGCAACCTTCCTTAGTCAATTATTATCAGTTGAGGTTAAGTTTCTATTACAATTAAATGTCATTGATTAAATGCCTTAATATAATTTATATGCCATCCAACCTCCTTTCTACCATTTTATTGGAATTTATTTATTCAGTAGAACCAGTGCATCTGCTAGCATATTAGAAAGCAGGACCATGTCATCTGCAAAGTTATGTGTATGTGACTGTAGTTGCCGGAAATATCTGCTACTTGATGTATGAATCCAAACTCTTCTCCCTTTATGGCCATCATTGTACCTGGCTGAGTTTGAAGCACCGTGGAAAAAAAACCAATATACTTCCAAGATATTCATTTACTCAGTAGGTAAATTCATGGTTTACTGATATGTTAATTAATATTATTATTGAGTCATAATGTTATTGGGTAGTGGGCATTTCCACTTCCACTCTCCAGGCTGCATTAAATAGGTTTAACCAATAAGCCATAAGGCTCAGCAGCAGGGAAATAAATACCCTGCTGGTATCCCTCTGTAATTTAATTAGAAATCTCCTTACCAAGTAAGGATACAGTCTTAATAGGGAGGGAGAGTGGGGGCCGGTGGTGGCACATGGTAGCTTTTGGGTTGAAGGTGAAATCTGATTGCGGTAGAGGCCTTTGTGGTAAACCGTTTGCACATGAAAGTAATTTACATAGGCCCAACGGGAATTTTCGCTAGAGGCCTTTGTAGTTAAACCGTTTGCACAGTATTTTTCATGGGCCCTACCGGAATTTTCCAAAATGCCGCCTTTGATCAGGTGATAATATATATTTAAAGATACACCCCCAGCCGGGGTAATAAATTGTAAAATTTGATTAAATAGGTTATTAGTAAATGCATGATTTATGCATGAATTATTAGTAAACGCATGATAAAAGATAATACCAGTTAAGTATTGTCTGTTTGTGGGCCGAGCCGTGTTGTGAAGGAAACGAATTTATGAGAGTGACAGCACCGAGAGAGGAGGACATTGAGGGCAATGAAGCGCATGGTAACGCGACTGGGACGATTCCATACAGAATCTGCAGATGCAGCTAGAGGAGAGTTCATGGAACCCCCGGTTGTTCAGACACAGCTTGTGGTGAAATCCGTGGGCTGTCACTCGCGCGACCAGGTGCCGGATTCTTCTGACCAGGCTTCTTCCACGTTGCCGAGGAGAAAGCTGGGCCGTCAGAGTATTGTTTGGCGACAAAGTTTGCATCTCTCTCGGCGCGAAACTCTCTGTATGCAGAGAGAGTCTCCACGTTAAACGCTCCTGGGAACTTAACGGCGAGGTCCTCTACAAACGAATTCTCGTTGAGGAGGCGCAGGCAAAGTGTCGAGGAGGCAGAGGTGATCAGGTGATAATTAATTATGTTGGATAAATATTTTCTTCAGCCATTCACAGGTAACATTGCTTTGGTTTCGGCCAATCCTGGCCTCAATTATGTATTGACTGACAGTTTTCCTAGTCTTATCAGATATTTTTGTATAAAAGGGACCCACTTATTTCGACCTTTTTTATTTGATCCAATACCTCGGTTGGAGTACAAGTACTAGTATTCCTTAGCATAGAACTGTCTTGCTTGTCTGCACTGTACCAACCCTGTCCAGACAAGAAAGAAACGATAGTGTTTGCAGTGCCAACATTTTTTCAATAGTTAGTTATGCACCAATCTTTAATGGTTGGTCATGTATATTTTGGTTATTTGAAACGGGGTTTGGTTGGTTATAGGTTATTTTATGTTGTAATTTTTCTCAAAATCAGTAAAATAAGTACTTTTTATACTCCCAGATAATAAAGTACTCCTCCCTGGATTCCAATATTTAAATACAGAGGTTTTAATGCTTTTACCGGTCCATTGGTTTGTCCATTTTTTGTTCAATTTTTGTTCGATGAGATTACGTATGTATATGTTATATATATGTTATATATATATATATGTTATGTATGTATTAGATATGTATGTATATATGTACAAATGTTGGAATATTGGAATATTTACTTAATAACATAATTTAACAAGACCTACTCGTCTGTAATCAATATAGGACTGTATAGATAATCACGTTCTAGATCCCGAAAAGGTTTTTACTGTGAAAAGTTCTAGCAGTGATAGGCTGCGCAAAAATCCTATCACAACAGCCGAAGGACAAGAGTTAAGTGAAAAAAGTGTTAGCAAAAGTTGAACTTTTTACAATCATCATTGCATCACCTTGCAGTACACCAGCCAGGATTGATAAGAACTTAGTTTCACTACTATCTGGTGAGAGTACCTGAGCTTTTGTGTCAGAATATAACAATCCAATGGTCAGCAACGATTACGTCTGATATTCCATAAGCTCTTATGATTTCCAGCATTTTACCTCTACCTATATATCTTTCTTGTTCAGGATCTGATGCATTGGTTGGACTGTAGTAACATCTTACTGTTGCACTGCGGTCCTTGTTGACACAGGCAATGTCTGAGAGGGTATTTCTTCAGGATGGTTCTCATTCTCAAATCTTTCAGTTGTGGCAGTAAACCGCTTCTGGTCACAACTTCTAGGAGCGACTTCATGCTGAACGTAGTAGTCTTCTGGATAAGGTTACATAACTATTATAGAGCAGAATCCCATATAGACAGTAGTAGTATACATTACATGGCCCCTCATCCAAGGTCACCCGTAGTCCATCATTACCATCCATTTCTGGTACTGCAGCCAATCAGAAGCCACCATTTCAACCTTTTGCAGTGGTCGTTATTATTTCAACCAATCAGATGTCAGCATTTCATCCGTAACCATGGTAACTTCTCAAGTTCCCGCTTATTCCGCTAGAGGCATTATTAGTCACCCAACGCTAGTACTGCATCCAATCACCAACCTTTATTTTACAGGTGTTCGGGTGTCTACACTTAGCATCAGGTAACTTCTATTATTTTTCAAATCGCTATTTTTCACTAGTAACTAAATTTAATTTTGCAATTTTTCAGATAAGCGTTATTAGTCACCCAATGCTAGTACTGCATCCAATCACCAACCTTTATTTTACAGGTGTTCGGGTGTCTACACTTAGCATCAGGTAACTTCTATTATTTTTCAAATCGCTATTTTTCACTAGTAACTAAATTTAATTTTGCAATTTTTCAGATAACAAAATATTCAACAGGGTTCGAACCCGGGACCGATATAACTCCTCACAACTCACCAATCACTCTTCCATCCAACCTCGAGAGAAAAAGGCGATAAATATCTGAGTTATACCATAGTCATTGAATTCTTCATCTTCATCACTGGTAGCAGATGTTTATAAATAGCTTCTAGTTCCTTAACATAATTACTATAGCGTAGAATACATTAATTCGACTATTAATAATAATCAATTTCTTTTATCGATGTAACTGGTCGATCAACTAAGTTGAATATAAGTTAGAATGACAGGGCTAGCATTGATCACGTTGCATCTGTTACACGTTACTGCTATTTCACTCTCTAACTCACGCTAATGTAATAAATTTAGCTGTACACGTTGCATCTGTTACACGAAGCAACTATATTCCTCACTGTAAGTCACTCTGTTTTATTAAAGCAAGCATATAAACCGAAGTTTTACATTCTAATAATCATTTATTTAGTTTTTATTTTTCAAAATAGTTTTCATTCTAATTATGGATTTATTTAAAAAAACTTCAAGCAATACTTGGAAATTTACATTTAATAAATATACCTGTAGTATTGTTTATGGCAAGTACTTTATATTACTCTCAAGCGATAGCAATGTAACAACGTGCTTCTCTTACCAGGATACACTCTACCTTCTAGACGTCTTAGAAATATTAATCAACCGACAAAAGGAATCACCAGTTTCAAGAGGTAATATTTATCCTAATATAGAATTTACAAGAGGAAAGTTAAATATTTCCACCTGTGTTATTACTGAAAACGTATATATTCAGAAGCAAGGCAAATGTCAAATTCTAAACAAATCACTCATTAATTTATTGCTTCAGAGTAAGACAGAAATATTAGAATTGTTATCACCACCACTCGAAATAATAAATCAGTGTTCTGTTGTTAATTTAACCAACCCATCTTTTGTCGGTTTTGTAAGCAAATATAAAGGAGCGACTTATATGGGACTATGGGAGATTTCAGCTAGATATTCTGATGCTATTGGTCTTAGGTATTATAATGGGTTTAACTTAACAGCATCGGAAGTAAATTCATTGTGGTATGAATGGAATTATGAAATTAGTAACGAAGGTGTCTTTTCAGAGCTAGATACGGGCGATAAAGCTTTATCTGACCGACTTAAAGTAAAAATAAATGTACAAGAAAAAAAAGTAATTATTACAGACAAGGAAAGCAAATATTTACAGTTACATTACGATAAAGACATACCATATATAGAGTTTCTCTACGATATGATGTTAAATGTTTCATCAACTGATATAGCAGACGGTTTCACGATTCTATATCCACCAACTTGGAAGTTTAAGGTTAATAAGTCATTTCCAGAAGTAGTTTCATCCACATTTAATCCAAAGACATACATCGAAGAGACCTCGAGTGATAGAAAGCGCAGATCTACATCTCAAACATCTTCCATTCCCAACAATGATTCTATACCTACAAAGAAAATAAAAGTTACAAAAGCAAGTGAAGAGGTAGCAGATTACAATAAGGAACATATAAAAACAGTATCAGATTGATTTATTATTAACTAGATAGAGACTTTTCTTTTTCAGTTTCACACTGACTTGTAAAGGTAACTTTTTATCACAAAGTGTGATTATTATAAAGTATTTGCATGTAAAGGTGACTTTATTGAGTAAATATTGGTGATAGTTTATATTTAATGTGAGCACGGGATTAGGTATAAAACATTCGCATGTAAATGCATGAGTTTACACCACCATAATAAAACATTTGCATGTAAAACCTACTTTATCAATGAAAATTAAAAACGCATTATACACATCTTGGTTTAGACTTGATTTTATTATAAAGAATTCAGTTGTAAAAGCAACTTTATTTATGATATTAGTTTCCAATGTAACTGTTATTTATGATTGGTTGGTATAAGTAGAAACTTGAAATATATATATATATAAAGAGCTCAACTGATTCATTCGAGCTCATTCTGAAAATATTAAATTAATTAAAGTTTAGATATTATATTTTATTTGTGTTGAGTAGCTTATGAATTTTTTTGATTATATATATAACAATATTCATATTAATTTTAAATTGTTTTTAGGATAATAAAGAGATGGATAAACAATTGAAATGTCCATTTTGTCCTCATCAAATTTCTAAACGAAATTATTTAACACATGTGAAATCTCATTTTGAAGAATACAATTGTTTTAATTGTCGAGTGAAATGTTCACGTGAAGAAATATGTAAACGACATGAAACAACTACAGGATGTAAAGAAATGAAGTTTTGCGTGTATGAAAAAACTTGCCCTACTTGTAATAAAGAGTATTTATATGAGAATTACTTACGTCACGACTGTCACCAACGTTATTATCATGTTAGACCACCACCACAACGGAACCAAAACAATACTATCGTATCTAGAAAAAGACTGAAATCTGGTCAAGGTTCATCAATTTTTAACATCGAACAAGCCGCACACGATAACCGTTTAGAAATCTATGTTTACAATCTTCCAAATGATGAAGATTTTCCTGATATTCATTCATCATTAATTAAAATTCTACCTCACATCCAAACTTTATTATTAGGAAAACTTAGCGAAATGAATGTACTTAGACCCTGGCTAGGTGTGAATATACTCATGTATCGATCACATTTTTCAGAGGGTGATCAAGAAGAAGCTTTCTATTTTAGTTCTTCAGGTGGTGCAGTTAATACCGTAGATTCACATGAAAGTTTTGACACATGGTTTGAGTATGTATTAGAAAAATTAATGCAAAAAATAGCCATGTTTAACACTCGTGGCTCAGGGTGGCGTGTTAAATCTTTATTAAGGGTTGAAATTAAAGTAGCTGAATCCAAGTGTAGGTCGTTACTATATAAGGGACACGGTTATATGGAGTTACCTAAGGCTCTATCAGTTAAAAAATGTGTTATAAATATACAAACGGCTGATAATGATTGTTTTAAATGGGCAATTATAGCTACAAAATTTAGTAGCAAAGTGAAGAACAACAAATATCGTACTTCGCAGTACAAAAATTATATGTGTCATTTTATTTTTGACAACGGGAACAAAGATTATCCAACAGAATGGCAGCTTGCAATTAAACTTTTTGAAAAACAGAATTCAGCATATATAATTAATTTATTACTCTACAACAACAATCGAGTATCTATATTAAGACAGGCACCATTTAGTAAAATCACTCCAGATAAAGAGTTATTGAATATATTACTTGTAAAAAATAAGAATACGAGTAAACAATCACATTATGTTTGCATAACTAACTTGAATCGTTTGATGAATACGAGAGCTCTTCATACTCGTGGTAGGAAATATTGTGAACGGTGTTTGGCGCCTTTCTACACCAATGATGTTCTAGAACATCACCGTCTTGTTTGTTATCGAGGAAAAAGTCAAGTTGAGAAGCTACCATCTGAAAAAAGAACTCACATTAGCTTTAGAAATTTAGACAGAACATTACCAGCATTGTTTGTAATATATTTTGACATAGAATCTATTTTGGAGCCAGCCACCAACAGTAAATTTATTCAGAATCATATTCCATGCGCTGTAAGTTATTTAATTGTTCCTAGTGCCGAATTAATCAATCCACCAAAATTTTATTTGAAGACCTTTACAAAAACAATCGACAACAACTGTATTCAAGACTTTTTAGACTCTGTATATAATGACATCACCCAATTATATAAGTGGTCGGAAGACCACACAAGAGAGAGAATGATACTTAATGATGCAGATAAGTTAAGTTTTTGGAAAGCTAAAACTTGCTTTTATTGCAATGTTTTATTTAAGGATAAGTCTGAGAAAAACAAACATCACTCACATATTACTGGTAACTATATAGCGGCCGCTTGTAACGCATGTAACCACTCTTTATCGTTGAAATGACACATGTATATACTCGCTGCACACAACTGCAATCTCTACGATTTGCATTTTCTTTTGCAAGTTGGTTTTAGCAATAATAAATATTCCGATTGGGATATAAAGGTAATCCCTAAAAATTCTGAAAGGTATATTTCACTAAGCATGCATATACCAGTGAAAGATGAAAAAACTAAGATCGAGCTACGTGTCTTAGACACATATCAATTTTTATCCTTTTCCCTAAGTACTTTAGTTGATTTTTCAACAAAGGATATAGACAGCGAGGATATAACATCAGTTCTACCAATTACTGAACAGCAAATGAAATATTTTTATCCAAATTTAAATAATGCAACAATTAAACGAAAAGGTATATTTCCCTACGAGTATCTGACAGATTTAAATAAATTCAATGATTCGAAATTACCATCAATAGACAAATTTTATAGTAAATTAACACAAAATACCTGTACACCCGAGGAATATAGTTTTGCCAACGCATCATGGAGTCAGTTTGACTGTGTGAATCTCAAGGATTATCTTTTAGCATACTTAAAACTCGATGTTTGTCTCCTCGCTGATATATTTGAGAACTTTAGGAGAGTGTGTAGACAAAACTACGAATTAGAAGTAGTTTATTATTGCAATATCGCAGCTTTCACTTATGATTGCACCCTGAAATACAATAAATGTAAGTTAACATTAATAAAAGATTACCAAACATATAGAGATTTTGAAGCATCTATTAGAGGAGGGGTTTCATTCTGTCGAAAGCATTACATAGAATCAAATATACCAGATACTGATAATTATGATCCAAGCAAGGAAGAGTGTCATATTTTCAATATAGATTTTAATTCCTTGTATTCTGGTAATTTAAGTAAAAAGCTACCTGTTTCAGGTTTTGAACAAGTCAACGTTACATATTTAGAGAATGCTGCTCCAGAAGAACTGATAAAATATTTAACAAATCTTGATACTGAAGGTGATATTGGGTTTTTCTTAATTTGCGATTTGAAATATCCCAAAGATATTCACGATCGTACATTAGAACTACCCTTAGCTCCAGAACATTTAAGTATAAATGAGACAATGCTTTCACCTTATATGAGGGAACAATTTAACAATGTTTGTAAACAAAGAGGCACTAATAGCAAGTATAAGATGTGTGCACCGAAACTTATGTTGACACAATTCGATAAAGAATTCTATCATGTAAATTTAAAACTGTTAAAATTTTATATAAAACAAGGTTTAATTGTTACTAAGCTCCATAAATTATATTCTTTCCATCAAGACTTTGTATTTAAACCCTATATAGATTTTAATATTAATCAAAGGCGGCTAGCAAAAAGTTATATTTAAACAGCTGTCGCGAAATTGCTGAACAATTCTTTATTTGGAAAAACGATAGAGAAGATAAGGGACCGATGCAACTTTCGTATCGCTAATAGTAAAGAAAAATGTGACCAATTAGTCAAACGAATAAATCATGAAAATTTCATGATTTATAACGATTCCTTATCGGGACATTTATTAGTAAAAGACTCTGTAACTCTCGATAAGCCGGTCTATATAGGTAGTACTGTCTTGGACTTGGCTAAATTGGATATGTATCAGCTGTATTACGATAAATTGCTACCTATTGAGAAAGAATTAAACTGCCGAATTGAAATTGTAGCATCAGACACGGACTCTTTAATAGGTTGTTACTATAATACATCGCAGAATAATTTTTTAAAAGCCTTAATTAAAAATAATATTCTAGATACATCCAATTACCCCAAGGATCACCCTCTCTACAGCGATAAAAATAAATCCAGGCTCTATTACTGTAAAGACGAACTAGCCTCACGAGAGATTAAACAAGCGGTATTTTTAAGACCAAAATTATATTCAATTTTAGAATGGAATGATTCCAATATACGACGGGCAAAAGGAATAACAAGAGCTGTCGTGGATAAAAATATTTGTCACGAAGATTATTTGAGGGCATATTACGATAACGAAGAAATTTCCAAGGAAACACATCAATTTCAAAGTAAATTACACAAAGTGTATACTATAGCACGAGATAAGTTTGCTCTCAGCGCATTTGATGATAAACTTTATTGGGTTAATAAAAATCATTCGCTTCCCTGGGGTCACTATCAAACAAAGGTCGAAAAACCTATGAAAAAAAACAATATACCAATTTATCAGGAACCAAACAATGAACTATCAGATAGTCAATAAGAATGTAAGTTGCCAGCAAGTGTCAGCAATTAATTTGAAAGAATTAAAAAATCAATTATCTGGTAAACACATACTCAAACCAAATCAGTTTATATATAAGATATTTGGTGCCACATTATTAATATTTAAAAATGGTCGTATTACATTATTAGGCAGTAAGTATAATTTCCAAAAAGTAAAAAAACATATATTTGATAAAACTAGTATTAATTTGATTTTAAAATCTGTTAATTTATGTACTTATATTTTTAGTATTAAGTCTGTAGTCTATAGGTTATTGATAAACAATACAGGGTTTTATGTTGTCTTTGATAATGTGCAACTTCAAGTTATATATGAACCTGAAATTTTTAATAATTGCAAAATAAGAATAAATAATACTGTAGTCATTTGCTGCTTTCATACCGGTAAATGTACTTTAATGTGTTCACCTAGCAAATTTCACATTTATTACCCTATATTTAGTAAACTTGTTAATTATTTATTAATGTTTGGTGTTGTGACTTTAGGTGTTGGTGATTAGAAGGTGAAAATTAAACATTATTATTTTTCAATCAATCAATCAATCGGTAGTTAGGGAAAACTAACCTCGTTTGAATAAGCATGACTCTCACGGGTTGACTGCGTGTCTAGCTGCATGGCTGGCTGCGTGCCGCGAGGCTGACTACATGACCGACCACGAGGCTGACTGCGTGCTGCGAGGCTGGTTGCGAGGCTGACTGCATGCCGCGAGGCTGACTGCGAGGCTGACTGCGTGCCGCGAGGCTGACTGTGAGGGTGGCTAGACGGCTGCAAGGTGGACCGTTTCCCAGCAGTATGGCTGACTGCGCGCACATCCGATTGTAACTGGCTCACGATAAAGTATACATTGACTCAGTTTGTTACTACGGGTACTGTTACATTAATACTGTGGTACCGGTACCGTACTGCAGTACAATGCTAATTAAAGGAAATCAGCATGCTCTATCTGACTATACTGTTACATCAAGAACAGCGACAGTACTGCAGTACTGTATTGTTTGGGTAGGTGATCTAATCCCTATATGTGAGAGCTACGCGTCCCTTCTAGGTTATGACAGCAGTATGCTAATCAAGGTTCGGGTAGACAGCAGTATCCTTATAGTTGAAAAAAAAAACAAATGTTATTACATCAGATTACTGCTGTACTGATAAAATGGATGACAGTTGTGGATAGGAGTGGCTGACTGCGTACACATCTCATAAATGTACAAGAAAAAAAAGTAATTATTACAGACAAGGAAAGCAAATATTTACAGTTACATTACGATAAAGACATACCATATATAGAGTTTCTCTACGATATGATGTTAAATGTTTCATCAACTGATATAGCAGACGGTTTCACGATTCTATATCCACCAACTTGGAAGTTTAAGGTTAATAAGTCATTTCCAGAAGTAGTTTCATCCACATTTAATCCAAAGACATACATCGAAGAGACCTCGAGTGATAGAAAGCGCAGATCTACATCTCAAACATCTTCCATTCCCAACAATGATTCTATACCTACAAAGAAAATAAAAGTTACAAAAGCAAGTGAAGAGGTAGCAGATTACAATAAGGAACATATAAAAACAGTATCAGATTGATTTATTATTAACTAGAGACTTTTCTTTTTCAGTTTCACACTGACTTGTAAAGGTAACTTTTTATCACAAAGTGTGATTATTATAAAGTATTTGCATGTAAAGGTGACTTTATTGAGTAAATATTGGTGATAGTTTATATTTAATGTGAGCACGGGATTAGGTATAAAACATTCGCATGTAAATGCATGAGTTTACACCACCATAATAAAACATTTGCATGTAAAACCTACTTTATCAATGAAAATTAAAAACGCATTATACACATCTTGGTTTAGACTTGATTTTATTATAAAGAATTCAGTTGTAAAAGCAACTTTATTTATGATATTAGTTTCCAATGTAACTGTTATTTATGATTGGTTGGTATAAGTAGAAACTTGAAATATATATATATATAAAGAGCTCAACTGATTCATTCGAGCTCATTCTGAAAATATTAAATTAATTAAAGTTTAGATATTATATTTTATTTGTGTTGAGTAGCTTATGAATTTTTTTGATTATATATATAACAATATTCATATTAATTTTAAATTGTTTTTAGGATAATAAAGAGATGGATAAACAATTGAAATGTCCATTTTGTCCTCATCAAATTTCTAAACGAAATTATTTAACACATGTGAAATCTCATTTTGAAGAATACAATTGTTTTAATTGTCGAGTGAAATGTTCACGTGAAGAAATATGTAAACGACATGAAACAACTACAGGATGTAAAGAAATGAAGTTTTGCGTGTATGAAAAAACTTGCCCTACTTGTAATAAAGAGTATTTATATGAGAATTACTTACGTCACGACTGTCACCAACGTTATTATCATGTTAGACCACCACCACAACGGAACCAAAACAATACTATCGTATCTAGAAAAAGACTGAAATCTGGTCAAGGTTCATCAATTTTTAACATCGAACAAGCCGCACACGATAACCGTTTAGAAATCTATGTTTACAATCTTCCAAATGATGAAGATTTTCCTGATATTCATTCATCATTAATTAAAATTCTACCTCACATCCAAACTTTATTATTAGGAAAACTTAGCGAAATGAATGTACTTAGACCCTGGCTAGGTGTGAATATACTCATGTATCGATCACATTTTTCAGAGGGTGATCAAGAAGAAGCTTTCTATTTTAGTTCTTCAGGTGGTGCAGTTAATACCGTAGATTCACATGAAAGTTTTGACACATGGTTTGAGTATGTATTAGAAAAATTAATGCAAAAAATAGCCATGTTTAACACTCGTGGCTCAGGGTGGCGTGTTAAATCTTTATTAAGGGTTGAAATTAAAGTAGCTGAATCCAAGTGTAGGTCGTTACTATATAAGGGACACGGTTATATGGAGTTACCTAAGGCTCTATCAGTTAAAAAATGTGTTATAAATATACAAACGGCTGATAATGATTGTTTTAAATGGGCAATTATAGCTACAAAATTTAGTAGCAAAGTGAAGAACAACAAATATTGTACTTCGCAGTACAAAAATTATATGTGTCATTTTATTTTTGACAACGGGAACAAAGATTATCCAACAGAATGGCAGCTTGCAATTAAACTTTTTGAAAAACAGAATTCAGCATATATAATTAATTTATTACTCTACAACAACAATCGAGTATCTATATTAAGACAGGCACCATTTAGTAAAATCACTCCAGATAAAGAGTTATTGAATATATTACTTGTAAAAAATAAGAATACGAGTAAACAATCACATTATGTTTGCATAACTAACTTGAATCGTTTGATGAATACGAGAGCTCTTCATACTCGTGGTAGGAAATATTGTGAACGGTGTTTGGCGCCTTTCTACACCAATGATGTTCTAGAACGTCACCGTCTTGTTTGTTATCGAGGAAAAAGTCAAGTTGAGAAGCTACCATCTGAAAAAAGAACTCACATTAGCTTTAGAAATTTAGACAGAACATTACCAGCATTGTTTGTAATATATTTTGACATAGAATCTATTTTGGAGCCAGCCACCAACAGTAAATTTATTCAGAATCATATTCCATGCGCTGTAAGTTATTTAATTGTTCCTAGTGCCGAATTAATCAATCCACCAAAATTTTATTTGAAGACCTTTACAAAAACAATCGACAACAACTGTATTCAAGACTTTTTAGACTCTGTATATAATGACATCACCCAATTATATAAGTGGTCGGAAGACCACACAAGAGAGAGAATGATACTTAATGATGCAGATAAGTTAAGTTTTTGGAAAGCTAAAACTTGCTTTTATTGCAATGTTTTATTTAAGGATAAGTCTGAGAAAAACAAACATCACTCACATATTACTGGTAACTATATAGCGGCCGCTTGTAACGCATGTAACCGCTCTTTATCGTTGAAATGACACATGTATATACTCGCTGCACACAACTGCAATCTCTACGATTTGCATTTTCTTTTGCAAGTTGGTTTTAGCAATAATAAATATTCCGATTGGGATATAAAGGTAATCCCTAAAAATTCTGAAAGGTATATTTCACTAAGCATGCATATACCAGTGAAAGATGAAAAAACTAAGATCGAGCTACGTGTCTTAGACACATATCAATTTTTATCCTTTTCCCTAAGTACTTTAGTTGATTGTTCAACAAAGGATATAGACAGCGAGGATATAACATCAGTTCTACCAATTACTGAACAGCAAATGAAATATTTTTATCCAAATTTAAATAATGCAACAATTAAACGAAAAGGTATATTTCCCTACGAGTATCTGACAGATTTAAATAAATTCAATGATTCGAAATTACCATCAATAGACAAATTTTATAGTAAATTAACACAAAATACCTGTACACCCGAGGAATATAGTTTTGCCAACGCATCATGGAGTCAGTTTGACTGTGTGAATCTCAAGGATTATCTTTTAGCATACTTAAAACTCGATGTTTGTCTCCTCGCTGATATATTTGAGAACTTTAGGAGAGTGTGTAGACAAAACTACGAATTAGAAGTAGTTTATTATTGCAGTATCGCAGCTTTCACTTATGATTGCGCCCTGAAATACAATAAATGTAAGTTAACATTAATAAAAGATTACCAAACATATAGAGATTTTGAAGCATCTATTAGAGGAGGGGTTTCATTCTGTCGAAAGCATTACATAGAATCAAATATACCAGATACTGATAATTATGATCCAAGCAAGGAAGAGTGTCATATTTTCAATATAGATTTTAATTCCTTGTATTCTGGTAATTTAAGTAAAAAGCTACCTGTTTCAGGTTTTGAACAAGTCAACGTTACATATTTAGAGAATGCTGCTCCAGAAGAACTGATAAAATATTTAACAAATCTTGATACTGAAGGTGATATTGGGTTTTTCTTAATTTGCGATTTGAAATATCCCAAAGATATTCACGATCGTACATTAGAACTACCCTTAGCTCCAGAACATTTAAGTATAAATGAGACAATGCTTTCACCTTATATGAGGGAACAATTTAACAATGTTTGTAAACAAAGAGGCACTAATAGCAAGTATAAGATGTGTGCACCGAAACTTATGTTGACACAATTCGATAAAGAATTCTATCATGTAAATTTAAAACTGTTAAAATTTTATATAAAACAAGGTTTAATTGTTACTAAGCTCCATAAATTATATTCTTTCCATCAAGACTTTGTATTTAAACCCTATATAGATTTTAATATTAATCAAAGGCGGCTAGCAAAAAGTTATATTTAAACAGCTGTCGCGAAATTGCTGAACAATTCTTTATTTGGAAAAACGATAGAGAAGATAAGGGACCGATGCAACTTTCGTATCGCTAATAGTAAAGAAAAATGTGACCAATTAGTCAAACGAATAAATCATGAAAATTTCATGATTTATAACGATTCCTTATCGGGACATTTATTAGTAAAAGACTCTGTAACTCTCGATAAGCCGGTCTATATAGGTAGTACTGTCTTGGACTTGGCTAAATTGGATATGTATCAGCTGTATTACGATAAATTGCTACCTATTGAGAAAGAATTAAACTGCCGAATTGAAATTGTAGCATCAGACACGGACTCTTTAATAGGTTGTTACTATAATACATCGCAGAATAATTTTTTAAAAGCCTTAATTAAAAATAATATTCTAGATACATCCAATTACCCCAAGGATCACCCTCTCTACAGCGATAAAAATAAATCCAGGCTCTATTACTGTAAAGACGAACTAGCCTCACGAGAGATTAAACAAGCGGTATTTTTAAGACCAAAATTATATTCAATTTTAGAATGGAATGATTCCAATATACGACGGGCAAAAGGAATAACAAGAGCTGTCGTGGATAAAAATATTTGTCACGAAGATTATTTGAGGGCATATTACGATAACGAAGAAATTTCCAAGGAAACACATCAATTTCAAAGTAAATTACACAAAGTGTATACTATAGCACGAGATAAGTTTGCTCTCAGCGCATTTGATGATAAACTTTATTGGGTTAATAAAAATCATTCGCTTCCCTGGGGTCACTATCAAACAAAGGTCGAAAAACCTATGAAAAAAAACAATATACCAATTTATCAGGAACCAAACAATGAACTATCAGATAGTCAATAAGAATGTAAGTTGCCAGCAAGTGTCAGCAATTAATTTGAAAGAATTAAAAAATCAATTATCTGGTAAACACATACTCAAACCAAATCAGTTTATATATAAGATATTTGGTGCCACATTATTAATATTTAAAAATGGTCGTATTACATTATTAGGCAGTAAGTATAATTTCCAAAAAGTAAAAAAACATATATTTGATAAAACTAGTATTAATTTGATTTTAAAATCTGTTAATTTATGTACTTATATTTTTAGTATTAAGTCTGTAGTCTATAGGTTATTGATAAACAATACAGGGTTTTATGTTGTCTTTGATAATGTGCAACTTCAAGTTATATATGAACCTGAAATTTTTAATAATTGCAAAATAAGAATAAATAATACTGTAGTCATTTGCTGCTTTCATACCGGTAAATGTACTTTAATGTGTTCACCTAGCAAATTTCACATTTATTACCCTATATTTAGTAAACTTGTTAATTATTTATTAATGTTTGGTGTTGTGACTTTAGGTGTTGGTGATTAGAAGGTGAAAATTAAACATTATTATTTTTCAATCAATCAATCAATCGGTAGTTAGGGAAAACTAACCTCGTTTGAATAAGCATGACTCTCACGGGTTGACTGCGTGTCTAGCTGCATGGCTGGCTGCGTGCCGCGAGGCTGACTACATGACCGACCACGAGGCTGACTGCGTGCTGCGAGGCTGGTTGCGAGGCTGACTGCATGCCGCGAGGCTGACTGCGAGGCTGACTGCGTGCCGCGAGGCTGACTGTGAGGGTGGCTAGACGGCTGCAAGGTGGACCGTTTCCCAGCAGTATGGCTGACTGCGCGCACATCCGATTGTAACTGGCTCACGATAAAGTATACATTGACTCAGTTTGTTACTACGGGTACTGTTACATTAATACTGTGGTACCGGTACCGTACTGCAGTACAATGCTAATTAAAGGAAATCAGCATGCTCTATCTGACTATACTGTTACATCAAGAACAGCGACAGTACTGCAGTACTGTATTGTTTGGGTAGGTGATCTAATCCCTATATGTGAGAGCTACGCGTCCCTTCTAGGTTATGACAGCAGTATGCTAATCAAGGTTCGGGTAGACAGCAGTATCCTTATAGTTGAAAAAAAAAACAAATGTTATTACATCAGATTACTGCTGTACTGATAAAATGGATGACAGTTGTGGATAGGAGTGGCTGACTGCGTACACATCTGATTGTAACTGACTCACGATATTGTATACATTAGCCTAGTTTGTTACTGCGGGTACTGTTACATTAATACTGTAGTACTGGTACTGCGGTACAATGCTAATCAAAGGAAATCAGTATGCTCTATCTGATTATGCTGTTACATCAAGAACAACGACAGTACTGCAGTACTGTATTGTTTGGATAGGTGATCTAATCCCTATATGAGAGACTCCTGCGTGTAATCCAGATCATGACAGCAGTATGCTATTGCTTCAGATTACTGCTGTACTGATACCAGTAGACTGTGACTACAGTGTTGGAAGAGTAAAACACTACCGGTACTGATAAAGCGGATGACAGTTGTGGTTAGGCTTATAATAAATTATTGAATTTATCAGTACCGGTACCAACAGGTTAACACTACATCCTATACAATTTATGTTGCATTTCTGACTAATATTACTAGTCAACTACTGTATGTGTTATTAGTTTGCGATGTATAGGATGTTTCGCAATACCAGTATATCTATATTAGAACGATATCGAGAATACTTACTGTACATGTTACGTCTACGTCATATTGTTAAATGTGCATGGTTAACCTACCGCGATTGACTCTTTTAGAGAACTTGTTGTAAAAAAAATTATATTTTATTATATTTTTATATTAACATCAAGATCATCACCAAAATAAAATTATATTATCCCATCACATTACATGCTTAGAGTAAACCTACAGTACATCTTCCACCGCAGTTATTTCTTTCTGTTTATCATCATCATCAGTCGCAGTTAAACGCTTTCTCATGAAAAAGTGTAGAGCCTCAAACCCCCCAACGCGTTTTGCTGAGCAGTATCGCAGACAGTTATCCCTTATGTTTAAGTGGAACGTGCATTTACTTTCCACTGTAGTGAATCGGTCGTGAAATCGACAAGGGGTTAAATAATCATGATATTGCTTATATATTCCCAATTTCTCCACCGAATTTGGCTCGAGAACATCGAGTTGGGAAACTAATATTGCCCGCTTCATCAACCCAAATACATGAATATTTTTTTTATATTTTAAATATCTCTTCATATATTTTTTAAAGTCGTCTTGCGAAATGTCTCCATAGTTCCAGGGCAAGTGAGAAGCCATATCCCGTAAATTGTTTACGTGGGCTGCATCTAATGCTGATAATTTAATATTAGGAGGGCCTTTAATTAAAAACGTCTTTATATTAGTTTTGGTGTAATTAGAATCGAAAATAGCAAATTCTTTAAATACTACCGGATACTCTTTATTGTCTATCTTATAATATTGAAAATCAACAAAAGTAATATTATCCATTTTATCTGATAAACAAAAGTTAAATAATTAATTACAAAGTTTGTTGGTTTAATTTATAATAATTAACAAGCCATTTATATAATATAATTTCATTTATTTCCACATTATTTGTAAACGCACTCATTGGATAGATTGTGTGAATACGATTTACCAAATAATAAAGACAGTACAGACCGCATGTGGTCCTCCGGGGGTCTTGAAATTGTTTGCGTGTAGTACGCCACCTCGCGGAATTTTTCTCAAGCCATTTTTCGATGCATCTGTTTGGATATTTTGGTCCAAACGAGTCAAATACTTCGGCCTCATTATCTCGTATATATATCCCGATCCAATGAATCCCGGGCAGATGCTCTTTATCGGTATTTACTATTAACCCATAATCCCGCCGCTTATTATTATTATCTAATTTAGGTAATTTGTTAGCTGGAAACGCTCCCAAATAGTGACCGCCCACTGGAAACATATCAAGGTCCTCTGTAGATAACATACTTAATCGATATGTATTTCTTTCCTGCTATTTAAACTTAATGATTGATCATAAATATTAAAAACGATTACATTTATGGTTTCAACCAACGGTTCGGCAAATCTTAATTTTAATTTGCCGTTAGTATATATCGACGGTTGCGGATCTCTAACATACCCGTCGGCGGTTAGGTCCCAGGATAGGAGGGGGCAATTACCTAAGTAGGTTTCATGGTCTATATTATTACCTCCATAACCGTTAATATATGTATTAATGTTTTTCATTAATTGAGTATACTCAAAAATATATGTTCCATCTGTAAAATTAGGCTCGTATATTACACCCCCTACTGGAAGACCGTCTACAATCAGTTCCGCACGTCTAAGGTTAAAATGTTCAAATTTCAAGGGATTGCTAATTAATTCTCCCGAATAAGAGTTATTTGTTATGAAGCCGATAATAACTAATTTGGGTTTTTTACCATCAAATATGTTTGTTTGGGTGTAATTTGTGGTTTGTGCGGGAATAGTAAATGTTGTCACCTCTTTCTTTTGAAATTGATATTCAATATCGTAGCTCTCTAAACCTTTTAGGTGACTGCTTTCTATTACTGGATTAACCTCCATTCTAGGGATTAGAATCTTTATTTCATCTAATTCTAGCCGAAGATTTGTCACGGCGTTTGCGTTTGGAGTGATTTTAAAAATAAACGAATTTGATACTTTTCTAAAATGCATTCTTAAATCATACCCGGGTTGTATTATTTTAGTTTCAGTATCAAAATCAATCGTCAATCCACTTACAAATTGCATTTGTTTACTAAAGGCATCGTCAATAGGATGCACGTCTGAGTCAATTTCATTTCCGTGTTCAGATAAAGGTTGATGAAAGCCACCCGCACCCAGTAGCCCATTTTTATCCTCGTAAGTTGTAAATAATAAATTGGATAAGTACGACTTGTAGAAATAATGGTTATTGCTATTTTCAACCTGCTTCTCATTAAGGTCTATTTTAATATCACTCCACATAGTTTCAGCGGGGTAATTCAGCATATATATATGAGAGTTTTCAAGTCGCCTATCCCAGCGTACTGTACATTTTGTAATTAATAAAGCATCTTGCAGTTTCGTATAGAATTCATTGGATCTGGGTACAAGGAAGGTGACCTCCCTAGATTCACTTCTGAGATTAGATACGGGGTAAATTGTTTCATAATGCTTTGCTTTAAATTCAGTCTGTATTGGTTGTGTAGAAAATAAATCTAATTCCTTAATAATTGACATTATTAAAAAATACTTTTTTCGCAGTGTTTCAGTTTGCCCTTTATATTTCTCTTTTTACTATGTCGATGATGTATGTTCATAGACATTGGTCTAGCGGGTCGCTTTAAATCTCTATAAACTTTTTCTACAACCGATCTTGTTGACGGTTTCATTTTATTTAACGCTTTATTAATAACCGTATTAGCCTGCTGATGTAAGACCCGCTTACCTTTTGGTATTACGTGTTGTCTCATAAATTTTGTGGTAAATGGTAAAGCTTTCTGTAAAACTTTTTTAGCTAATGGCTTACCAAATTTTTTCAATGTCGATAAGGCGTCTGTAAATATACCTTCTCCGTGTTGATTTGCCTGCATACCTCTACGATAACGCTGAAAACGACGTTGTTTTAAGTTTGGACCAAATGTGCCAATTTGTTGACCGTAAGGGTCAATATATGAACCACCTCGAAAAACAGGAACTTGCGTCGAACCTCTGGTACTTCTACCACCTTTAAAAACAGCAAGATTCGAGTCTGAACCCCCATATTGAGGTTTACTGTATCTTTGAAATAAATCAGAATCCATTTTAATTTATACGTTTAAAGTGTAATGTAATAGATGTTGTCCCGTATTCAAAATTCAAATCTTTTCCTTCTTTGTCTGTTATTTCAATATGAATGTATGTTATCTTATATGATTTTTTTACAGGGATATAATGAATTGTATCCTTGACAAATTCTTTATTTATTACGCTACCATATTTCACGTCATCAGGTATCGCAACACGACGAAGTAAAGCTAAACCAAAGTCATTAATATATTGATTTTCAATTATATTAGTAGTCACGTACATGTTCGACTTAGGTTCTGGAATAGAATTGGGTGGTTGAGGGCATAAAAATACCATCTGGTAAGCTTTTTCTCCATTTCCGATAACCTTTATTAAATAACCCTTTATATTATTTTTCGTCTTCAAAATAATTTTAAAATTTGGATTTAAATTCGCGCCGAGATTATTTTCAGTAATTCCAAAATAATAGGCTAATTGTTGACCTATAAATAACTCTCGCACAGTTTTCCCTAAAATAAATTGCAACCTATTTTGCTGAGTATTTTCAACTATTTGTAATTTATCTTTCAATGCCCCCGTGTTAAAATAATCTATAATGTCATTGATACTGTAGAACAAACCGGATGGAAGTGTATCCTCAAAATTTTTTTTTCCTTTTTTTAATAAAATAACATTCTCTACATTGTTATACATGGACGGTAACGTTGCTAAGTAAAATATACTTTTTATACCTACCACCCAGTTTTCGTTTGGATTTATAGGTAAGGCGCCGTGGAAATTTATCTGATAATTACTAGCGCTATTGCGGGGAAAATCAATTGGACAGGAATTACTTGGTAGTCTAACGTAGAACTCATCCATCACCGCCACCCCGTATTAACTTAAGTGTTATAACAGTGCGACCTCCGCTGAAGTTAATTAATTGGCCTTGGCCGTCACGTAAAGTAATTAAGATTGTTTTTAGTTTTTTATTCAACAACGGGTAATAGCAAATGCTCTCGTATTCGTGATTAATATATTTTCGATTTAATTGCGTTAAAGGACAGGTTCTTAAGAGCGGTGCTAAAGCGTCGCCAACAAATGAGCTCTTAATAATATCTGTGTATATAAAGATAGTGTCTTTATTACGAGTTATATTCGTGGGAGCTGGAAAATCTAAAATGCCAATTTCCGAAATTTTTGGCCCGCTATAATTTAAAATTAATATTGGCTGTTCTATATTGCTTAATTCATCTACTGTAGTGGTACTGTATATATCCCAATTCGGAATATCCGGATGATTCCGATCCAATAACGGTTTTAAGCCTAGAATTTGTATTAAATCACCACGTAGACTTAATTGTATTTTTTTCAACTTTTTAGGAAATTTAAATTTAATTCTAGAATTATTTGTATTAAAAATGAATTCGAAATCTCTATATTTCGCTTCAGAATTAAACAGTTTATTTATATCATCA
>JAUCBJ010008409.1:0-42156 GCA_032718475.1 Nemertoderma westbladi | reverse complement strand
TGTTTTGTGTTTTCTGCTTTTTAGTCCAACACTAGTAGGTTTAATTATAAGGACATATATCCTTTAACTGGCTTTTAATCACTTGAATATCTCATGGAATCACTGCAATTTCGTAATCACTGCTGACACACGGCACACACGGCTTTTAATAACTGACGTATAACTGCTGAAACTGCTAAAATTACCTGCTCAATCGATACTGTATACTGCTATTTGTTGTCGGTTATTCATTATATTTGTTGATGAATTATTATATTGGAATAACGAGAAATAACCCCGAAAACCCAATATTCTTGATATACCGAAGGTAAGAGAGAAAGGTTACCAATAACGATTGTGACTTATGTTAAAGTGGTTTGAAGTGAATCTAATGTTATTTGATAGACCCTACATGAGTCAGTCTGTGTTCCTTTTATATGTGACTAAAATCAGTGAAGATTGGCAGATTAGTGTGCAGTATTGTGCAGCATTGTGTATGAGTGAGTCTGTTAAAGAAGCAATTCCTAAAGAATGCGCCATATATGTGAATTATAATTAAGCCATATCGTTGTGAGTAGTTTAAGTCATAACTCTGTTTATATAAATAAAGCGCCACGTCCTAAAGGAACTGTTAATATTCCCGAAGGTGAATAATATTGTCAGAGATTATATAATACTGTCAGTCGAATAATACATTAGGCTTACATAGCAATAAAATTAAACCGTCGAACCCAATCTCCCGGGAATATCCAGCGGGTGAATGATCGCGCACAGATTGGTTTCGACTAGTGTAGTGAATCAAATACTTGTCATAGGCTAAAAAGCGATTTAATATCTAGAAGACATCTTAATTTGGCGGGTTAAACTGCCAAAGGTCTGAAAGCGCGAACACCCGGGTCTATGAGATACAGTATATACGGGCATAGCCCGAGTCTATGAGATACAGTATATACGGGCATAGCTCGAGACTATGAGATACAGTATATACGGGCATAGCCCGAGTCTATGAGATACACAGTATATACGGACATAGCCCGAGTCTATGAGATACAGTATTTACGGGCATAGCCCGGGTCTATGAGATACAGTATATACGGGCATAGCCCGGGTCTATGAGATACAGTATATACGGGCATAGCCCGAGTCTATGAGATACAGTATATACGGGCATAGCCCGAGTCTATGAGATACAGTATATACGGACATAGCCCGAGTCTATGAGATACAGTATATACGGGCATAGCCCGGGTCTATGAGATACAGTATATACGGGCATAGCCCGAGTCTATGAGATACACAGTATATACGGGCATAGCCCGAGTCTATGAGATACAGTATATACGGGCATAGCCCGAGTCTATGAGATACAGTATATACGGGCATAGCCCGGGTCTATGAGATACAGTAGATACGGGCATAGCCCGAGTCTATGAGATACAGTATATACGGGCATAGCCCGGGTCTATGAGATACAGTATATACGGGCATAGCCCGAGTCTATGAGATACACAGTATATACGGGCATAGCCCGAGTCTATGAGATACAGTATATACGGGCATAGCCCGAGTCTATGAGATACAGTATATACGGGCATAGCCCGGGTCTATGAGATACAGTAGATACGGGCATAGCCCGGGTCTATGAGATACAGTATATACGGGCATAGCCCGAGTCTATGAGATACACAGTATATACGGGCATAGCCCGAGTCTATGAGATACAGTATATACGGGCATAGCCCGAGTCTATGAGATACAGTATATACGGGCATAGCCCGAGTCTATGAGATACAGTATATACGGGCATAGCCCGAGTCTATGAGATACAGTATATACGGGCATAGCCTGAGTCTATGAGATACAGTATATACGGGCATAGCCCGAGTCTATGAGATACACAGTATATACGGACATAGCCCGAGTCTATGAGATACAGTATATACGGACATAGCCCGAGTCTATGAGATACAGTATATACGGGCATAGCCCGGGTCTATGAGATACAGTATATATGGGCATAGCCCGAGTCTATGAGATACACAGTATATACGGGCATAGCCCGAGTCTATGAGATACAGAATATATACGGGCATAGCCCGGGTCTATGAGATACAGTATATACGGGCATAGCCCGAGTCTATGAGATACAGTATATACGGACATAGCCTGAGTCTATGAGATACAGTATATACGGGCATAGCCCGAGTCTATGAGATACAGTATATACGGGCATAGCTCGAGACTATGAGATACAGTATATACGGGCATAGCCCGAGTCTATGAGATACAGTATATACGGGCATAGCCCGAGTCCATGAGATACAGTATATACGGACATAGCCTGAGTCTATGAGATACAGTATATACGGGCATAGCCCGAGTCTATGAGATACAGTATATACGGACATAGCCTGAGTCTATGAGATACAGTATATACGGGCATAGCCCGAGTCTATGAGATACACAGTATATACGGACATAGCCCGAGTCTATGAGATACAGTATATACGGACATAGCCCGAGTCTATGAGATACAGTATATACGGGCATAGCCCGAGTCTATGAGATACAGTATATACGGGCATAGCCCGAGTCTATGAGATACAGTATATACGGACATAGCCCGAGTCTATGAGATACAGTATATACGGGCATAGCCCGGGTCTATGAGATACAGTATATACGGGCATAGCCCGAGTCTATGAGATACACAGTATATACGGGCATAGCCCGAGTCTATGAGATACAGTATATACGGGCATAGCCCGAGTCTATGAGATACAGTATATACGGGCATAGCCCGAGTCTATGAGATACAGTATATACGGGCATAGCCCGAGTCTATGAGATACAGTATATACGGGCATAGCCCGAGTCTATGAGATACAGTATATACGGGCATAGCCCGGGTCTATGAGATACAGTAGATACGGGCATAGCCCGAGTCTATGAGTCTCTATCCACAGTTACGAACATAGCTTAAGAAAACAAGGAGAAAACAAGGTACACTTAAAGTAACATGTTTAACTATTATTATTAGCTATAGAAAACAATTATTTATAACAAATGGGATCACACGATTCCATAGTAAACTGCACAAGTTATTTATTAAATAGCCTAAATAATTAATCTATATTATATTACCTATCTAAAGTCACAAACGATGTAAATACTAATTATTGGTAGAGACATGCCATATTATTATTATTATATACGCATAGTTATTGTCTTCTTGAATACATATTAATATTAAAAAATAGCACAACGAAAAAATAATGAGTTGTAGTAACACAATGATAAGCCACTTCCGTTGATTTAATTCGAGATTCACGTATTCAATTCGTTGATAACAGCTGATTACTCTCAAAAATAAAACTGTATCCTGTTCCAATGACTTTAGATTATTGATTTGGTTAAAATAACGTGATACTGAAACCTGCTCCTTTCCCTTAATTGATGATTTAACATTGAGGCGGGATATATATTTGAAGAGATAGGATTTGCGACAACTCCCCCCCCCCCCCCCCCGCCCCGTATATTAAAGTCCCTTAGGTTAGGAAAAAGGCTGCACGATATGAACAAATACTAACTACAGTAAGTAATATTAAAGTAAATACTACATAGAATATTATATTACAATAAACGACCACAATATAATAGTAACCAGGGTAACCAAATTAAACATTCAATATAATAGATAATAGATATTTATTGCGGAATGATCCGAAACTTTACCCTAGCAACCGGAATCTAGTCGCCTGTATTCGGTTACCCTAGCAACCGGAATCTAGTCGTCAGTATTCGGATACCCTAACAACCGGAATCTAGTCGCCTGTATTCGGATACCCTAGTAACCGGAATCTAGTCGCCTGTATTCGGATACCCTAGCAACCGGAATCTAGTCGCCTGTATTCGGCTTCCAACGTTTACCACTCCCACTGCACTCGGAATAATCCGACTTGCGTTTTCCGTCGGACGATGTACCGGCTGTCATTCTGGATAACTTATCGGAGTAAAACGACTCGAATAGCGGAACGTGTTGGGGTTTAAGGAAAAGGGCCAAGTCGCCCAGAATACCAACGTGTCGAGCGTCGCTAAAAGTTGAATCTAAACTAGAAATAAATAACTCGATGTTCCTTCCAGATGAGTAGACTTTTAGAGATGAAACAAATTGAGAGAAATTAGCGGGAAGCAGCGATGCTTTAAGGACCTTTAGAAACGACTGGGCTTGTTGACGCTTTGAGCTAACTAAAGTGGAATCATCCTTTACTAATGATACTGATGCTGCTTTAATCTCCTTGTTGGGTGTTGCGTTTTCGTTGTTTAACAACATATGTTTACTGACTGTTGTTGTTTTTGTTTGCTGCCCCGGACTATTTTGTTTCCTATCAGGAGTTTCACTTTTGGTTTTATGTTTTCCATCAGTTAAATCGATTATTGACGACACATTACTAGAAGGAACTTTGGGTTTAATTTTGGAAGATTTCTGGAAGTAAAACTTACTAAAGGCCGGGATATCATTTTGGGACAAAAGGCAATCAAAATCTATGAGTAATTCGTGAAATTTGTCGGCGAAAATTATATTTAAGACGTTCGTCAAAGCGGGGAAACTTTTATTGTTGTTATATTGTTTGAGAGCCCTACGGAACAGCTTCCGTTTACCGACAGGGAGGTGCGAGTTCAACTTATCCAGGTATTCCTTGGCTCGTATTTGGGAAACCTTTCCGACAACTGAACTATCGTCACTCACAGAGAGATCGTCTTGGTTGTCGGAAGATAAATCAACAACAGGAATACTTACTAAGGGTGTTACTAAGGGCGTATTAGGTGGTAATTTAGACTGGCATTCAATACTTGTGGATGGATTATTTAATAGTTTACTTTGAGTTGTGTTGGCGGCAACAATCTGAGTTGTAGTTGAGGCCGGTTTAGTGGCTGAGTCAAACTGAGTTGTATTTGAGGCCGGTTTAGTGGCTGAGTCAAACTGAGTTGTATTTGAGGCCGGTTTAGTGGCTGAGTCAAACTGAGTTGTAGTTGAGGCCGGTTTAGTGGCTGAGTCAAACTGAGTTGTATTTGAGGCCGGTTTAGTGGCTGAGTCAAACTGAGTTGTATTTGAGGCCGGTTTAGTGGCTGAGTCAAACTGAGTTGTATTTGAGGCCGGTTTAGTGTCTGAGTCAAACTGAGTTGTATTTTTTGTTTTTCTGTCGTCAGTAAAATCATCATCTACGAAATAAACCGAAGAGAAATAGTTTGATTTAACCCGCGCTTTCACGGACTTCCTGGGTTTAATTGACTCCAAACTGGGAACATGCAACTCAACCACCGACGCTCTCATCACGGGGTTGATCTTCGATCTGACCGTCGGCGCGGAATTAAAGCTGGCAGTCGGACAAACCGGCTTAGTACCGCCGCTAGTTGCTGCAGAAACGTTCTCTATGTTCCACACATCGTTCCTTACTGGTTCCGCAACTACATCAGCAGCCATCGAGATCCCAACCGTAATCGCCGGTTGGGGTAGAGGTGGCGGCATCTCCACCGAAGCGACGCGGAAAAACCCAGACAAATCGGATATAAACGAACCGAAGGAATTCTTATAGGACTTGGTGTGTTTCCGCAACCAGAGAGGCAGTTGGGCGATAGAAGCGGGCTCAGTGAACCGGTAATCGGCTAGAATGATGGCCCCCCAGTCCGCAGTGTGCCGTATCACCCGTCCGATCGCCTGGTTGACCGCCCGCGAACCCTGCTGCTTGTACCACTGATTGCCACTCAACTGACTACCAATCTTCTCGTCCAGGTATCCGACCTTCAGCTTAACTTTGGGATCGAATAACGGCGGGTAAGGGAGGCCGGTAATAACGACAGCGCGAGCGCTGCGGTCCGAGAAATCCAGACCTTCGGAAACCTTGCCGCGACAAACGGCGAAGAATGCCGCTCCGAGTCCGTCGTTAATAACCTTCTGGTAATCCAACATCATTGAACCTAGTAAATTCCGCTGTTTCGGCTCCGTAAAGATCTTTTTATGCCGTGATATTTGATCGAATATTTTATTCTCCTTCCAGAAGGTAATCGATTTATCCATAACGGTGTAGGAAGGGAAGAAGACAAGGAGACCGTGGGGCGTCAGTCGTGCTACGTTGCTGATAGTGAGACCGAGGGAACGCAGGTACAGCGGTTTGAACCGGTTCTCGTACTTCGAGTTCAACGCGGTTGTGTCCGGCCCGTTGGCCAGTCCCGCCACTAGGAACTGTTTGCTCGATATAACGTGGGGGTTCTCCAGCGTCACAGGGAACGGGAGGTCCAACTCGGAGGCGATCGGTTGCATCGGGGACAGAGTCCCGCTGGTGAGCACGATGCTCTGGGCCCCGTTCCGGACGAGGTCCTGCATCGAGTACCCGGGGTTGAAACACCAGTACCCGACGCTCTTAAGCGCGGTCGTAGCAACGCCGCCGCCTTTAGTAACCGTCTCTATGTGAGTAAACACCCGGTAGTTATGACTCACAGTCTCAGAAACAGTAAAGAATTCCCTTTCCTTCGAGAAATCCCCAAAAACCATCTTAAAGAAGTGAAGGAATTTATCGAGGACCAAAGCGTGTGAGGATTGTATTTGGCCTTTATTGTGTAGGTAAGCGGTTACCGGGCCCAGATCGCTGATCAGGGTTCTAGCTCGATCTAAGTCGATCCGAGCTTCCCCTAACAGCTGGTAGATGAAGGATC
Organism: Nemertoderma westbladi; assembly: GCA_032718475.1. Classification (NCBI taxonomy): domain Eukaryota; kingdom Metazoa; phylum Xenacoelomorpha; order Nemertodermatida; family Nemertodermatidae; genus Nemertoderma; species Nemertoderma westbladi. The sequence goes on along the minus strand of JAUCBJ010008409.1, from coordinate 35,463 downwards.
CCGGTTGGCTCTTACCCTCCTCCGTCATACGGAGGTCCTCCACGACTTTCTCAAGGTTCTCGAAGCTCACTGCGTCGTTGGCGGTGTCCTGCGAGGTGACCTCGTTTATCATCTCCGTGCCGGTCACTTCCGCTTCTGATAACTTCTGAGTGACGTCATACATGGTGGATTTAGCGGATTTTATGTCGGAGCAGTTGAATTCGACGGAGACGGATTCTTCGCATAGTCGTTCAACGTTGTGTGCCTCGTCGAAGATAACTACGGTGTCGTTGAGTGGAACGTTGTTCGATTTACGGGATTTGGGATCCAGTAAGTAGTTGTAGGGCATGAATATAATGTCTGCGGAATTAACTAGATCCCGTGCGAAGTAATACGGGCAGACTCTATTCTTAGCTCCGACTGCGGCTATGTCTTCTATATCCATTATAGTTGACTCTATAAGACTCATAGAAGCCACGGCCTGTGCCGATTTATCTTTAGACTTATCGTAGTTGTTATAGAAATGGCACGTCCTCGACAAAACCTTAGCGCGGCAGCGATGCATTTTCACGCTGTTGTTGGTTTCGCGACTAACTTGCGGGTTGATACAGAGCTGCTCCCGCGAGCCGATTACCGCTACTTTAGGGCGATAACTCGTGCGTTTCAGTTCGCGTATGACTTGCGACAGCTGGGAGTGAGTCCGAGACGCATATATAATCTTTGGGACGGGAGAGTTAAGTAGTTTGTCCCAGTTTTCGGTTTGCGCTTGGGTTTCCGTATGGCCAATGTTAGCGAACGCCGCGTTCTTTCTAAGTTCGTTCTGCCAGGCCAACGCCGCGCACAATAGACATAGAGTTTTACCGGTGCCGGTTGGAGACTCGAGTAGTGCATTGGTTTTCCCGTTCAGCGCCTGGATTACTTTACGCATGTAAACCTCCTGACACGGGTAGGGAACAAAGGGAAATTCGATTTTAATCCCTTCGATCTCCACTAGAAACATCGTCGGTTTGTCAGTTTGTTAGCTACCGGTAATTTAATAATTAATCGATAATTTCACTTTCAGATTCAGACTATGTCACAATGTCAGTCAGTCTCAGTATGTTGTATTATTTATCATTTTATTATCATAAATTATCACAAATTAAACAAATTACCGTTACCGGCTGACCGGTCTGCGCCTGCCGGTACCGGTACCGCAGTACCGTACTGATTTAATTTAAAGCTACCGGTACTAAGTTCGGAGTTGTACTGTACATGTACAGTCGTCCAATTAAACTTGAAACAATTGCTGTGGCTGTGGCATACTGGGTTGGGTTAAGGCCTGACCAACTAACCCTACCGGTAACCAAAATGATAAACCAAATATACCGGTACCCATAATATACAATCCACCATCCATAGCCTCAACTCAACAGTCAACAAATTCACTGTACAAACTCGTACTGTCGTAAATTAATAAAACTTTAGTATTTTGTATTGCGCTGTAGGCCTATTGCTGTATTGCATTTATAGGTACCCGATACGTGACTGTACCGATCGAAATTGGTCGTTATAATATAAGCAGTTCCGGTACAGTAGCTTTCCGCAATACTGTAAAATGTAAGGAAACTGGCCCAACTGGCAGACCAGCAGACTGCTGGACTGGCTCTAAGATTGACAATCAAAATTCAAATTTCCCACGGCCGTCTTTCTAACATGAACTTTGTAAGTGTGTTGACCAGTATACATATAACACGAGTGGGGCCTTCCCTTCGTGCAGCAAAAGCCAGAAAGCTGCAAGCCATCTTAGCGAACAATTATAATTATACTATCAGACTATGGCTAGTTAGGTGGCTTCCGACAATTATGGCTTCCGACACACACACACACACACACACACACACACACACACACACACACACACACACACACACACACACATACACACACACACACACACACACACACACACACACACACACACACACACACACACCCCTCTTTGTACAACCCCCATTCTGGGGACCGTTATTTCCATCGGTCGGTTCTGGGATCGATATTGATTTCCTTATAACTTCTTTGTTCTTGGTTTAAATTAAATTATTTTGGCACCAATAGACTCAGGAGACCATTTTACGTTATTCTATTGTTTCAAAATTTATCAACTCTAAAGATTGCTTATTTGTTACTCGTGGGTTGAAGTGGGGACATCATACATACACCACTGGTGTGTTTAAGTTTTTGTCCAATCACGACCCGGTCCCCAGTGTGATTGAGCACATTTCAGGTAGAGTATACACAATCATTAACTCTACCGAATGTTAAACATTATACAATGTGCTGCCGTGTCAGACGATATGTGATTGGATAACAAATAATGTTCTGGAATATTCTTGAGAAATAGAAAGGGTTCAATGGGCAGCCATAATCTTAAAATCCTTGTATTCGTAACTAACTCGGCAATATGATTTTGATGTGAGGAAACAATACGTAGATTTCCTTTTTGCTACCAATTTTAACTAAATATTTTAATATTTTTATTGCTATTTGTGATAATAATCAAAATAACCAATGAACTTGAAATAAATAATTAACTAAACCTAGAAACATTCATTTAATTTCGCAGTATGTAGTGCCTAATAGTATATTATTGACTAGGCCTACATGATGTTCGTAACATTAATACAGTCAGATAATATAGTTAAATGCTTTAATTCTGAATTACTTAATATATAAGAAGAAAACAATACATGTATTATTTCGTTTCTAAAATTTATATTTTAATAAGCGATTCATTTATTTCGTTCTGAATATTTAGAAAAAATGATGTTGATGTAGATTGCATTTTAGCTACAAATTCATTCCGGGGACGTCCCCGGATTGTAAATCGTCCCCGGTTTGTCGTTGTGTATTCATGCAATTGTCCCCGGTATGAATCAGGTACAACGTAATCCTGTGTAATCCGTATCCGTATGTAATGTATATTTTTGAATACATATGATTGCATGAACATATCAAGTAGGATAGGGTACTAAGCAAGTTAAATTCTTTAGTACTAAATACATAAGAATGAAAACATACGATACGTTGGCCTAGGTATTATTTTAAGGCCCCGGTAGCGCTACATGGACATAATTTTTATATTGCCTTGTTAGAGCAACTTCTCATTGTCAGAAACGACCATAACTTTGTATGAAGGTCAATGGAAGATTTGTAATTATGAATAAAAATAAAAAATTCAAATTTTTCAAAAATTTGGAAAAATATTACCAAATTTTTGGATAAAAATCCAAAAACCTTCAGCAGATTCAATCTTGAGTATTTTTCTTTCTAATTTTTAAAATCGTATCAAAAATGTATGCTCTTTCGATATCTCGAAGCAAAATATCGAAAATTAATTAACAATTGTCATTTTGGTGCTGTTTTTTGTTTTGTTTATTGTTTAATTTTGACAAATTAAAAATTATCAATATTTTATTCAATTTTGGCCATTTATTTCCATATTGGAATAAAACAATCAGAATTCGATGTCGAGATATCTGAAGAGAGCACATCAGAGAACCCCTCTGAGCAAAATTTTTGAAAATTTATTGAAAATTGAATTGTCTGAAGCTATTTTTATGCAAAAAAATACCATTCCGAGATAATTGCCTTTAAAATTTGAAACTTCCCGCGCCAAAATTGTCTGTTAATATGTGAGAAAGTCTGTCAATATATATCTATCAACAAGAAAGCATAAAACCATGCTAAGAATTTTGCTATGGGGGTTTTCCTGATCGCTGATTTCATTTTTGAGGTCAGTTCTCAATTTTAATGAAATCTAGTTTGTCTGAATGTCTGTCTGTCGGTCTTTCTGACCATCCGACTTATCTGTATTAGAAAAGGCACAGCATTGAGCTAAAAGTTTAGCTATAGGGGTTTTCCTGGTCGCAGAATTCATTTCCAGTGTCAATATTAACATTTGATGACATCCAAATTGTCTGTTTGGCTGTCAGACTGTCGGTTATATTTTGACAGACAGACTGACAGGCATACAGACAGAACCAACGAGGCCAAATTTGATTAATGACATCAGAAATGAAGTCACCGACCACGAAAACCCACACAGAGAATTTTATTAGACAGATCGTATGTTTTTTATTGACGGTCAGGTCAGACATACTGACGGACAAACCGACAGTAAAACGGACAGACAGCAATATCTCGAGAAGTAGGACAGATCTTGCTAAACGGTTTTCAAATTTGGAATCTTGATAAAAATCTGCTCTAGATGAAAGTAAAAAAATTTTCCTGTGCGTACAGCCGGCACCATTATATCATATACTTATGTGCCACCGCAACTCGAAATCCCTCAACCAGCTGGCGAACCACCACCTTCACACTTGCACATGAGGCATCGCACATAACTTTTAATTTATATTTATTGGTATATTTTTATTATTAAATATGATCTTAATAATTTTAACACTTGTGGCTTATAACAGCAATTACCATATTTTGGTGTAATAAAAAAAAAAAAAAAAAAAATATATTGAAGTAGCGCTACCGGGGCCGTAAGTGTTTTTCTCTAATTATATCAACTTTGTACAGTTCTAGAAAAATTGTCATAGGATCAAAAAGTTGAACTTTCTTGGTTATGCCTGGGATTCACAATTTCAAGTTAAGTGCAAACAAGTTTCTATGTGTAAAGTTGATATAATTGGAGAAAATTACAAACATACTTATAAGAAAGAAGCACTTTATAGCGTTATGACATTTTATAACACTCGCTTCGTTCAGATAATAAACACACTCTGGCCGACCTCTAAAAAGTGCTACTTTTTACAAAGTGTATTAATAGTAAATAAAATCCATGTATAAAATAATTGTAAATACATGGATGCTAACGTGTTTATGGGGTTGAAAAGGAAGGAGAAAAGGTATTGAATACAAGAAGAAGAAAGAGAAATAACACGGAAGTTATCAAATCTTACCCAAAAAGAAGCAGAGCAACTAGAAGATTGGATAATAAAGCAGAGATACAGAGCGATATTGAAGGTTAAAGAAGTGGGTGGGGCTGGGTCGTTGGAGTTTAAAGGAGTGGGTGGGGCAGGGTCAATGGAGTTTAAATGAGGGGGTGGGGCAGGGTCGTCTGAGTTTAAAGGAGTGAGTGGGGCAGGGTCGTCTGAGTTTAAAGGAGTGAGTGGGGCAGGGTTGTCGGAGGTTGAAGGAGTGGATGGAGCAGGGTCAATGGAGTTTAAAGGAGGGGGTGGGGCAGGGTCGTCTGAGTTTAAAGGAGTGAGTGGGGCAGGGTTGTCGGAGGTCGAAGGAGTGGGTGGGGCAGGGTCATTTGAGTTTAAAGGAGTGAGTGGGGCAGGGTCATTGGAGTTTAAAGGAGTGGGTGGGGTAGGGTTGTTGGAGTTTAAAGGAGTGGGTGGGGCAGGGTTGTCGGAGTTTAAAAGAGTGAGTGGGGCAGGGTTGTCGGAGGTTGAAGGAGTGGATGGAGCAGGGTCAATGGAGTTTAAAGGAGGGGGTGGGGCAGGGTCGTCTGAGTTTAAAGGAGTGAGTGGGGCAGGGTTGTCGGAGGTCGAAGGAGTGGGTGGGGCAGGGTCATTTGAGTTTAAAGGAGTGAGTGGGGCAGGGTTGTCGGAGTTTAAAGGAGTGGATGGGGCAGGGTCATTGGAGTTTAAAGGAGTGGGTGGGGTAGGGTTGTTGGAGTTTAAAGGAGTGGGTGGGGCAGGGTTGTCGGAGTTTTAAGGAGTGGGTGGGGCAGGGTCGTTGAAGGTTGAAGGAGTGGGTGGCGCAGGGTCGTTGAAGGTTGAAAGAGTGGGTGGGGCAGGGTCGTTGGAGTTTAAAGGAGTGGGTGGGGCAGGGTCAATGGAGTTTAAAGGAGGGGGTGGGGCAGGGTCGTCTGAGTTTAAAGGAGTGAGTGGGGCAGGGTCGTCTGAGTTTAAAGGAGTGAGTGGGGCAGGGTTGTCGGAGGTTGAAGGAGTGGATGGAGCAGGGTCAATGGAGTTTAAAGGAGGGGGTGGGGCAGGGTCGTCTGAGTTTAAAGGAGTGAGTGGGGCAGGGTTGTCGGAGGTCGAAGGAGTGGGTGGGGCAGGGTCATTTGAGTTTAAAGGAGTGAGTGGGGCAGGGTTGTCGGAGTTTAAAGGAGTGGATGGGGCAGGGTCATTGGAGTTTAAAGGAGTGGGTGGGGTAGGGTTGTTGGAGTTTAAAGGAGTGGGTGGGGCAGGGTTGTCGGAGTTTTAAGGAGTGGGTGGGGCATGGTTGTCGGAGGTCGAAGGAGTGGGTGAGGCAGGCTCGTTGGAGGTTGAAGGAGTGGGTGGCGCAGGGTCGTTGAAGGTTGAAAGAGTGGGTGGGGCAGGGTCGTTGGAGGTTGAAGGAGTGGGTGGGGCAGGGTTGTCGGAGTTTAAAGGAGTGAGTGGGGCATGGTTGTCGGAGGTCGAAGGAGTGGGTGAGGCAGGCTCGTTGGAGGTTGAAGGAGTGGGTGGGGCAGGGTCATTGGAGTTTAAAGGAGTGAGTAGGACAGGGTTGTCGGAGTTTAAAGGAGTGGATGGGGCAGGGTCATTGGAGTTTAAAGGAGTGGCTGGGGCAGGGTTGTCGGAGTTTAAAGGAGTGGGTGGGGCAGGGTTGTCGGAGTTTAAAGGAGTGGGTGGGGCAGGGTTGTCGGGGTTTTAAGTAGTGAGTGGAGCAGGGTTGTCGGATGTCGAAGGAGTGGGTGGGGCAGGGTTATTGGAGTTTAAAGGAGTGGGTGGGGCAGGGTCGTCGGAGTTTAAAGGAATGGGTGGGGCAGTGCTGTCGGTGTTTAAAGGAGTGTGTGGGGCTGGGTTGTCGGAGTTTTAAGTAGTGAGTGGGGCAGGGTTGTCGGATGTCGAAGGAGTGGGTGGGGCAGGGTCATTGGAGTTTGAAGGAGTGGGTGGGGTAGGGTCGTCGGAGTTTAAAGGAATGGGTGGGGCAGTGCTGTCGGAGTTTAAAGGAGTGAGTGGGGCAGGGTTGTCGGATGTTGAAGGAATGGGTGGGGCAGGGTTGTCCGAGGTTGTAGGAGTGGGTGGGACGAGGTCGTTGGATGTTGAAGGAGTGGGTGGGGCAGGGTCGTTGGAGGAGGATAGGGTTTGGGGGCAAGGTTAACTGCGTCTGTTGATGTTATGCAAACCATGCGTTTATGGCATGACTTATTTGATACATCAGATTTGACAACCACCAATGTTCTTGATATTGTTAAGGAGTTTACATGGTGCAGCAACTATGATGAACTTGCAGATTGCATCAGTGAGCAACATGTCAGCAATCCGGCATTGAGTAACTGTGACATGGTCTGTGGTGATTCTCAAGAAGATAAAAACAATCTATGCAATTCTGATAGGCATAGTGATTCGGAAAATGTTTCTGGTAAAGATGATATGGATGTATTTCCAAGTAACTGAATTTGAATTTGAGTCAGAATCCGCTTATACAATTTATAGCAAGAAAACGAAACGTAACGTTCTTAATGAATGTCCTTCATGAACCACTTTCAATTGTATATTGCAAATGTATATCAAGTTGTTTATCAGGAAAATTTGTCATAAAATTATATATTCGAACGATTCGGGCGCCATATTCTGCTTTAAAACACGATTACTAAAGTATTTGATTTCCAAATTGGCACATTCGACATATATATTCTACTTACTTAAAATTAATCTCTACTTTTTAGGTGACAATGAATTCCTAGTCCCCATTTTGAACCATGCCACACATACTGCTGCGATTGGTCAAAATGTTAAATTAGATCACAAAATATTAATTACATTGTAGATTCCAGTCCCCACATTGAACAACAGCACCCATACTACAACGTGTGTTTGGAATGTTATATTAACTGTATGGAAAAGGGGACACTTGAAACTATCGCATTATACTGGGGTCAGTGAAATTTTCAAAACTCAAACACAAATTTACACACGTATTTGACAGGTTTGGGTGGAACAGGGGACATCGCCGAAATGATCTGAAATTTTCAGAATCCATTAATTTTAGTACGTAGATTCCATTTTTGATATCATTTCATTCCGGGGACGTCCCCGGATTGTAGATCGTCCCCGGTTTGTCGCTGTGTATTCATGCAATTGTCCCCTGTTTGAACCAGTTCACCTACACACCACACACACACCCCTAGACTTTTAGAAAACGGCCATAGCATAATTATAAAACAGTTCGCTGATGGCTCGCAGTTTAGTATAGTAGTCCTTGCTCGCCCCACATAAAACTAAATCCTGGGAGGGAAGGGAACCCCTTTAAGTCTACCAATATTAGGCCTTCTAAAAGGATTTTTGAAATCCTGTATTCTCATTGGACAGTTAGTTGGATGCTACTCGGCTACTGCAGTACTGGTAATGCCAAGATGTTAAATATATGTGGGGCGAGCCACGAAGTGAGCGAAGCCTTAGCATATGGTTGCCATTGGCGAGTTGTCTGTCATCGTCGTCGTCGTCTGTCGTCGTCTGTCGTAAATTTTTGATCGCTAATAACTCGGTTATTCCTTGATGAAATTAAACGAAACTTGGTACGTGTATGTAGTCAGACAAAAGTTTAGAAAGAATCTAAAGTTTGGTCAAAAACGGACGAACGCAACGAGGCACAAGAGGAGGACGAGTATTGTGTTGAAGACTTATGACTAACGGCAGACAACTCGTTAATGGTGCCAATATGCTAAAGGCTTTGCTCACGTCGTGCTGCGCGAAGGCCCCACGAACGTGTCATAGGTTATTTGTATCTGTTCTGTTCCCATGCCAAGCCCAAACTGCCAAGCAATAACAAAGCTCTATCACAACATATTATACTGAATACCTTGTGAAGGAGCCTTTGTCATCCAATGAGAATACTGGATTCAAATAATTCTGTAGATGGCCTGTTATTAGCTGAGTTAAGGAGGTCAATTCAGGCTCCTTCACAGGACTCACATGGGATTCACTTCCAAACAAGTTCAGTTTGCAATGAACGCCCTGTGAGAACACTAAATAATCATCGCCCTTATTATGGTCTACAGTATGGCCAGTATTTGTAGGAATTCTGCCAATCAATAATTAATTTTTTTCTGTACTTTCTTAAGCTAATTATTTGCTCAACAATTTCAACTATTTATGAAAACCTGGAATGAGATAATTGAGATTTAATGTGTTTGAATTGAATGGATCAAAAATCACATTCCATAGGCACAGCACTCAGTTAAAAAAATAAGGATCACCGACTTGTATCGTCAGATCTGTAGCAGAAAAAAAGCACCCTTTCTCTGGGGCACCTTTGTTACCTCTTATTTAATCCTTATTCCAGACCCGACAATTTTTTAGCGCACCAACTCTAGACCCCCCCCCCCCCCCCCCCCCTCCTTATTCTATTTCAAACTGTCTAAAGTTAGAAAATTGTATATTTTTCGCCACCTAAAGCAATATATTTCCAAAAGATCTAAAAATAAAATTTTCTAACTTAATTTCTATTTGAATAAAACTTTGATGTGGGGTGTAACCGCAATAATACACTACACAAGTACAACGTGTCCCTTAATACAACAACAATTTTTATCAATTCGCAAGTCGATTGTCTCCTAATTTTTTTCAAATAGGCCCTACAACCCTGCAGCCCTGCTGGCCTGGCCGTATTTTTCAATTTCTTGGCGATTTCGATGCAATAACCCATTAAAACATTAGAATTCTAGCGATTTACGTCTCAAAATTTACACTTAGTATTTTCGTAATATCTTTGGCAATTTTTGGTGAAATTTAAACCGATTACATACCAAAGACGAAAAATAAAGCCGACGGAGGTGGCTAAATATTATTGCCAAATATACGATTTTAACGGCTTGTTGTATCGAATACAGTAGCTCAGAAATTGAAAAATCCGGAACTGCCAGCTGTAAGAAAAGTTGTCGAACTTTTTCGTTGCATACAGTATGATTTAAATTTGAAAAAAATTAGGGGGGGGGGGGGGTAGGGGGGGGGGGGGGGGTGTGCACCAACTTGCTAGAGTACGTATTAAGGGGGATTGTGTATTGTATATCACATAAAACAAGGCATATTCCAGGACGGGGTATGCAAAATAGAGTGTACTGTACATGGTCTACAGTAAATCCAAGAGTTTTAAGATAAGGAATATATTCCTCTTTATATATCCATCCATATACGGGAATAAAAGCCAACAAGCTGGCAAGCCTGGAAGGTTCACGGTCCTCCTACTTAATCAGTACAATAATAATACGTTTTCGTTCGGGTAGGCCTATGTTTCCTTTTCACTTGTTCCCATCGTAGGCGACCTCATGCTCCTGTGCTCATCCCACCACGACCACGACCACCAGTTACGAGTTGGGTAGGCGTCTACCGGCAACCGGTAAGTAATTACGCGCCACACGACGTCATCCCGCCATCCGCCAACATTTATACTGGTACGGTAAGCCTACCACCTACCGGCTGGCTACCATCGCACCGTAGGTCTACCGCCTACGCCTACCGGTCAACCGGTAACGGTAGGCTACCGCGTACCGGTACAGCGGTACTCAAAGTCGTACCGGTATTGTCGTAATTGACAAATGTAGGATTAAACCGTAACCCGTTCCAGTACCGGTACCATATGCATCTGAACGACTGGACGGTTAATCTCATAGCATAGCTGCATAGGCCTACTGGTAGTCAGTGCGAAGTCGCCTGCGAACATGGCGAAATATTATATTTACTGCTAGGGCTAGGCTAGGACCTACTGCTGTACTGACCTATGACAGTATGAAGATAGGCAGATAGGCCTACAGTGGTCAGGTAGTACCGGTCCGGTATGCCTACTACAGGCAGACAATCAGACAGTACTAGCAGTGCTAATTAATTACCTTAATTAAATCTTCAATTAGGTCATAATGTAGGTCCAAATTTAAAAATCGGCCTCCGTTAATCGATTTACAAATAATTCAGGTACCTCCATGCCAAATATCAGAATCATTCATTGCGTTCCCTATGACAAGATAGCTTTTTCCTAAACCATGCGAAAACACGCAAATATAGCGCTCACATCGCACAAATACCATCTCGACACCCAATTTTTTGTATGAGCCTTCGCCATCCCTATATCTAACTTTTGTCCAAATTTTGTTTCGATTGATTAATAAATAACTGAGATATCGCTCTGGACACACACACACACACACACACACACTAACACACACACACACACACATTACGGTAATAATGGTCACCTATGTCAAGGACCGTGAACCAATATTAATAATTAATAATAATAAGTACAGCCTGTATAAGAGTTTGGCTGGTTGAGTTAATACAGCTACGTACAGTAATGTTGTTCGCGCTTTTGAAGACCTTTAGCAGTTTAACCTGCCAAAATTTATATGTCTTTTAGTTAATTAAAACCACTTTAGCATACGACAATAATTTATGCTAATACGCCATATTATTAATTACAGGTGATGTGGAAATTGGAACAACAGACTCGGAAGATGAGGAGCCAGCAAAGGAATCATCACCATTAATCCAAAATCGCAAACCAACTAAATCAACGCCATTCCCATCAAAGAAAGGTAATAATATTCTTAAAATTCTTAAGAGTAAAAATCCTTAAGATTCAATCAATTGTAAATGAATCTTTAAATTTATCAACATAATAAATTAATCGCTGCTGAATTAATTAATTAAATAATTTTAATTAATAAACTACATAAAATAGTAAAATATGTATTATGTAGATTAATATTAAAAAAAAATAAAAATAAATTTTGGATACATAACAGATTGTTTACTACAACCCTGTAGGGTCAATATAATAAATCACATGCTCTAACAATGTAGCGTCATTACAATAACGTAATTTTCCTTGCAGTGGAAGTGCGAAAGAAATTGGAAAGCAAAGATGTTGTACGAAAACCGTGGAGTTTGGCGGAGAAAGAACTAGTGAAAGAACTTAACAACCACGGAAATAAACTTCCGGGAAAGGCTGAGATATTACAACTGAAAGATAAATATCCTAAGCTAGGAAGCCGATCATGGCGGAACATAAAAGATTTCTGCCGTAATAAACAACGAAACAAACTCAAATTTAACTGAAATTGATCGTCTCGATTCCCGTCAAGGAAGTTTTAACTACATTAATAACTGACATTATTTTAATGGCAATATATTAACTGGCATTATTGTAGTAGTACTGTATAATAGTGTATAATAGTGTATATTATTCCATAAATTTGGATACCCGTCGGGAAGGTTTAACTCACAATAATAACTGATATTATTTTAAGGACAATATTTTAACTGGTATTGTTGTAGTAGTACTGTATATTCCATAAATTTTGTTTCCCGTATAGGAAGGTTTAACAAATATTAATTTGAGTTTAGTATAAGAACAAGTTTAGTACATTACATTAGTAGTATTTCATGTATCCATAAATATTTTTGGTCAGAGTATAATTACAAATAAATTTCGAAGAACGTTGAAATAAAAGAATTAGATTTCATTGTTAATTTAATTGTTAATTCATTGTCTAATGCTGAGACTATTGCAAAAACTACTTAATGATAGAAAGATATGGCGGTGTATATATTGTACTCAGTTTGTATAAATATTTTTGGTTCTGTCACCCTCATTTATAATCAAATACAAAACGGGGACATATTTGGCAACCACCACAGAGTGTTATAACGGGGACATTTTATACACAAAAGTAACACAAACAATATCCGCAAGTTTAACACAAACTGTGGACATGAAGCTATTCAACTGAAAATTTGGAAATATATAAAATAAAACCCGCTGAATAAATTTTAGCTGTAAAACAGACCGGGGACGTCCAGTATGTCCCCGGTATGTGGGTCAAATTTATGATGTGTGTCCCCTATTTACACGAGTCACCCACACACCTACACACACACACACACACACGTACACACACACACACGCACACGCACACCCCTACACGCACACCCGCCATGGTTCTTTCACACACTGAATTTTTAATTTTACTAACTGTAAAATTCATTATATCTTCACATCAACAATTTGCAGAGTTTGTGTCATGTTTTTTTCACACACGAAATGAAAATTACAAAACATCTGCTAAGGGGCGTCGGAGGGGTGGTTGCGATGTGTGTGTGACTTTATAATTTTTTGCATTGTATGTGTTATTTACAAATTCCCGCTTTCTGATTATTTTTGCTACTTTCTACCTTATCCAGGTATTTACCGAGTGCCGAGCCGGTGAGGTAAATATAGCAAAATACATAAATAATAATAAATAAAATAAATATAAATATAAATACATAATTTGTATAATTTATAATCGAACATGATTTATTCAAATTTATTCTAATTAGCCATTTTAGGTTTATATAATATACTCCAAGCCATACTTACAAGTCTTCCTCATCTTAAATAACTTGTGCGGTATTTCTGTTTTTTTAGTTTATTTCCCTGATGATGCCCCTAGTGGGAGAAATTAATTGGATTGTATAATAAAACAGATAGAGTCGGGCGTAAAGAAACTCCTTTATTTCTCAGTCAGTGCACGAAATGCATTGTCGCGCCCTGAAGTCGGCTTGCCGTTTGATTAATAACTTTAATATGATAGAAGTCTGGCTATGAGTAAAATGCAATGACTTCACATATATATGTCTTAAGTCAAATGTGAATGAGCTACAAGTACGTTAAAGCACCAATATTAACATTATGTGAAGAAAACCTTTGTATTCATTCAGACTGGCCCACATTGACTATTATAGGGTCTTCTCCGTTTTTTCAGAATCAATATGCCTAAAATGATCTATGGCTATGAGTAAAGGGTAACAGTATAACATAAGGGCTATCGTCCCCAACACCCCCACTTCGTTTCTTGGGGGCTATCGTCCGCAACACCCCCACATCTTTTCTTGGGAGCTATTGTCCCCAACACCCCCACTTCTTTTCTTGGGGGCTATCGTCCCCAACACCCCCACTTCTTTTCTTGGGGGCTATCGTCCCCAACACCCCCACTTATTTTCGTGGGGGCTATCGTCCCCAACCCCCCACTTCTTTTCTTGGGGGCTATCGTCCCCAACACCCCCACTTCTTTTCTTGGGGGCTATCGTCCCCAACACCCCCACTTCTTTTCTTGGGGGCTATCGTCCCCAACACCCCCACTTCTTTTCTTGGGGGCTATCGTCCCCAACACCCCCATTTCTTTTCTTGGGGGCTAGCGTCCCCAACACCCCCACTTCTTTTCTTGGGGGCTATCGTCCCCAACACCACCACTTATTTTCTTGGGGGCTATCGTCCCCAACACCCCCACTTTTGGGCAAACAATTTCGGAATATTGTGACAGCCACAAACAATTGCAGTAATTTTGTCACAGCCACAAACAAATATTGTTGCAATGTTGTGACAGCCACAAATAATTGTAGTAATTTTGTCACAACCACAAACAATTATTGTCGTAATGTTGTGAAAGCAACAAACAATTGTCGCAATGTTGTGACAGCTAAAAACAGTTGTAGTAATTTTGTGACTGCCACAAACAATTATTATCGCAAAGTTGTGACAGCTACAAACAATTGTAGTAATATTGTGACAGCCACAAAAAATTGCAGAAATGTTGTAACAGCTGCAAACAATTGCCGGAATGTTGTGACAGCCACAAACAATAGTCGTAGTTTTGTGATACGCACAAACAATGGAGGAATTCTGTATCAGCCACAAACAACTGCAGTGTTGCAGTCTGCCGTGCAACCGTGACAGCTACAAACAATTGTCGGAATGTTGAGACAGCCACGTACAATTGCCGGAATGTTGTGACAGCCACAAAAAATTGTCGAAATGATGTGACAGCCCCAACAAATTGTCGCAATGTTGTGACAGCCACAAACAATTGTCGCAGTATTGTGACAGCTACAAATAATTGTCGTAATATTGTGACAGCCACGTTCAATTGCCGGAATGTTGTGACAGCCACAAAAAATTGTCGAAATGTTGTGACAGCCACAACAAATTGTCGCAATGTTGTGACAGCCACAAACAATTGTCGCAAGGTTGTGACAGCCACAAACAATTGTCGTAATGTTGTGACAGCCACAAACAATTGTCGTAATATTGTGACAGCCGCAAATAATTGTCGGAATATTTTGACAGCAGAAATCAATTTTCGTAATGTTGTGACAGCCACAACAAATTGTCGCAATGTTGTGACAGCCACAAACAAATGTCGTAATATTGTAACAGCCGCAAACAATTGTCGGAATGTTGTGACAGCCACAAACAATTGTCGTAATGGTGTGACAGCCACAAATAATTGTCGTATTGTTGTGTCAGCTACAAACAATTTCCGGAATGTTGTGACAGCCGCAAACAATTGCCGGATTGTTGTGACAGCCGCAAAAAATTGTCGTAATGTTGTGACAACCACAAATAATTGTCGTAATGTTGTGACGGCCACAAACAATTGTCCGAATGTTGTGACAGCCACAAACAATTGTCGTAATGTTGCGACAGCCACAAACAATTGTCGTAATATTGTGACAGCTACAAACAATTGTCGTAATGTTGTGACGGCCACAAACAATTGTCCGAATATTGTGATAGCCACAAACAATTGTCGTAGTGTTGTGACAACCACAAACAATTGTCGTAATGTTGTGACGGCCACAAACAATTGTCCGAATGTTGTGACAGCCACAAACAATTGTCGTAATGTTGCGACAGTCACAAACAATTGTCGTAATATTGTGACAGCCACAAAAAATTGTTGTAATGTTGTGACGGCCACAAACAATTGTCCGAATGTTGTGACAGCCACAAACAATTGTCGCAATATTCTGACAGCCACAATCAATTGTCACAATGTTGTGACAGCCACAAACAATTGTCGCAATGTTGTGACAACCACAAACAATTGTAGCAATATTATGACAGCCTCAAACAATTGACGTCATGTAATGACAGCCACAAAGAATTGTCGTAATATTGTGACAGCTACAAACAATTGTCGTAATATTGTGACAGCCACAATCAATTGTCACAATGTTGTGACAGCCACAAACCATTATCGTAATGTTGCGACAGCCACAAACAATTGTCGTAACATTGTGACAGCTACAAACAATTGTCGCAATATTGTGACAGCCACAAACAATTGTCGTAATATTGTGACAGCCACAAACAATTGTCGTAACATTGTGACAGCTACAAACAATTGTCGTAATATTGTGACAGCCACAAACAATTGTCGTAATATTGTGACAGCTACAAACAATAATTGTCGTAGTGTTGTGACAACCACAAACAATTGTCGTAATGTTGTGACGGCCACAAACAATTGTCCGAATGTTGTGACAGCCACAAACAATTGTCGTAATGTTGCGACAGTCACAAACAATTGTCGTAATATTGTGACAGCCACAAAAAATTGTTGTAATGTTGTGACGGCCACAAACAATTGTCCGAATGTTGTGACAGCCAGAAACAATTGTCGTAATGTTGCGACAGCCGCAAACAATTGTCGCAATATTCTGACAGCCACAATCAATTGTCACAATGTTGTGACAGCCACAAACAATTGTCGCAATGTTGTGACAACCACAAACAATTGTAGCAATATTATGACAGCCTCAAACAATTGACGTCATGTAATGACAGCCACAAAGAATTGTCGTAATATTGTGACAGCTACAAACAATTGTCGTAATATTGTGACAGCCACAATCAATTGTCACAATGTTGTGACAGCCACAAACCATTGTCGTATTGTTGCGACAGCCACAAACAATTGTCGTAACATTGTGACAGCTACAAACAATTGTCGTAATATTGTGACAGCCACAAACAATTGTCGTAATATTGTGACAGCCACAAACAATTGTCGTAACATTGTGACAGCTACAAACAATTGTCGTAATATTGTGACAGCCACAAACAATTGTCGTAATATTGTGACAGCCACAAACAATTGTCGTAATATTGTGACAGCCACAATCAATTGTCACAATGTTGTGACGGCCACAAACAATTGTCGTAATATTGTGACAGCCACAAACAATTGTCGTAATATTGTGACAGCCACAATCAATTGTCACAATGTTGTGACGGCCACAAACAATTGTCCAAATGTTGTAACAGCCACAAACAATTGCCGTAATATTAGAATTAATCTTCAAATAAACTTTTAAATTTATCATCAAAATAATATAAGTGTGTAAATTTACCTCTTTATCAGCGGTGAGGTCATCGAGCAGATCAAGATTGCTTATGCAGATCGGTTGCTTATCAGGAGCAGCAGAGCCACCCAATATCAACGGAATATTATCCGTTATGTCGTCAATTTCTTCGTTAAACTAGAAAAAATATAGATACATTGGATTGTGTCAATAAACAATGCTTGCAGGTTTGCAAAAAGTAACTCTTGCAAACCTCTTACCATGGTAGTTTCACACACAAAATCTCACAGCTAAAACTAACTGTGTTGGGACACTAACAAAATTTTCCGAATATTGTCACAGCCACAATCAATTGTAGTAATTTTGTGACAGCCACAAACAATTGTCTGAATGTTGTGGCAGCCACAAACATTTGTCGCAATGTTGGGACTGCCACAAACAATTTTCCGAATGTTGTGGCAGCCACAAACAATTGTCGCAATGTTGTAACAGCCACAAACAATTGTCCGAATGTTGTGATAGCCACAAACAATTGTCGTAATGTTGTGACAGCCACAAACAATTGTAGTAATACAGCCACAAGCAATTGTCGCAATATTGTGACAGCCGCAAACAATTGTCGCAATATTATGACAGCCACAAAAAATTGTCGTTATGTTGTGACAGTCACAAACAATTTCAGAATGTTGTGACAGCCGCAAACAATTGCCAGAATGTTATGACAGCCACAAACAATAGTCGTAGTTGTGTGATACGCACAAACAATGGAGAAATTCTGTATCAGCCACCAACAACTGCTGTGTTGCAGTATGCCGTGCAACCGGGACAGCTACAAACAATTTTCGTAATGTTGAGACTGCCACAAACAATTGTCGCAATGTTGTGACAGCTACAAACAATTTTCGTAATGTTGAGACAGCCACAAACAATTGTCGCAATGTTGTTACAGCTACAAACAATTTTCGTAATGTTTTGAAAGCCACAAACAATTGTCGTAATGTTGTGACAGCCACAAACAATTGTCGTAATGTTGTGACAGCTACAAACAATTTTCGTAATATTTTGAAAGCCACAAACAATTGTCGTAATGTTGTGACAGCCACAAACAATTGTCTCAATATTGTGACAGCCATAAACAATTGTCGCAATATTGTGACAGACAGCCACAAACAATTGTCGCAATATTGTGACAGCCACAAAAAATTGTAGTAATGTCGTGACAGTCACAAACAATTTCAGAATGTTGTGACAGCCGCAAACAATTGTCAGAATGTTATGACAGCCACAAACAATAGTCGTAGTTTTGTGATACGCACAAACAATGGAGAAATTCTGTATCAGCCACGAACAACTGCTGTGTTGCAGTATGCCGTGCAACCGGGACAGCTACAAACAATTTTCGTAATGTTGAGACAGCCATAAACAATTGTCGCAATGTTGTGACAGCTACAAACAATTTTCGTAATGTTTTGAAAGCCACAAACAATTGTCGCAATGTTGTTACAGCTACAAACAATTTTCGTAATGTTTTGAAAGCCACAAACAATTGTCGTAATGTTGTGACAGCCACAAACAATTGTCGTAATGTTGTGACAGCTACAAACAATTTTCGTAATATTTTGAAAGCCACAAACAATTGTCGTAATGTTGTGACAGCCACAAACAATTGTCTCAATATTGTGACAGCCATAAACAATTGTCGCAATATTGTGACAGACAGCCACAAACAATTGTCGCAATATTGTGACAGCCACAAAAAATTGTAGTAATGTCGTGACAGTCACAAACAATTTCAGAATGTTGTGACAGCCGCAAGCAAACAATTGTCAGAATGTTATGACAGCCACAAACAATAGTCGTAGTTTTGTGATACGCACAAACAATGGAGAAATTCTGTATCAGCCACGAACAACTGCTGTGTTGCAGTATGCCGTGCAACCGGGACAGCTACAAACAATTTTCGTAATGTTGAGACAGCCACAAAAAATTGTAGTAATGTCGTGACAGTCACAAACAATTTCAGAATGTTGTGACAGCCGCAAACAATTGTCAGAATGTTATGACAGCCACAAACAATAGTCGTAGTTTTGTGATACGCACAAACAATGGAGAAATTCTGTATCAGCCACCAACAACTGCTGTGTTGCAGTATGCCGTGCAACCGGGACAGCTACAAACAATTTTCGTAATGTTGAGACTGCCACAAACAATTGTCGCAATGTTGTGACAGCTACAAACAATTTTCGTAATGTTGAGACAGCCACAAACAATTGTCGCAATGTTGTTACAGCTACAAACAATTTTCGTAATGTTTTGAAAGCCACAAACAATTGTCGTAATGTTGTGACAGCCACAAACAATTGTCGTAATGTTGTGAAAGCCACAAACAATTGTCTCAATAATGTGACAGCCACAAACAATTGTTGCAATATTGTGACAGCCACAAAAAATTGTCGTAATGTTGTGACAGTCACAAACAATTGTCGCAATATTGTGACAGCCACAAACAATTGTAGCAATATTGTGACAACCACAAACAATTGTCGTAATGTTGTGACGGCCACAAACAATTGTCCGAATGTTGTGAGAGCCACAAACAATTGTCGTAATGTTACGACAGTCACAAACAATTGTCATAATATTGTGACAGCCACAAAAAATTGTCGTAATGTTGTGATGGCCACAAACAATTGTCCGAATGTTGTGACAGCCACAAACAAGTGTCGTAATGTTGCGACAGCCACAAATAATTATCGCAATATTCTGACAGCCACAATCAATTGTCACAATGTTGTGACAGCCACATACAATTGTCGCAATGTTGTGACAACCACAAACAATTGTAGCAATATTGTGACAGCCTCAAACAATTGACGCAATGTAATGACAGCCACAAAGAATTGTCGTAATATTGTGACAGCTACAAACAATTGTCCTAATATTGTGACAGCCACAATCAATTGTCACAATGTTGTGACAGCCACAAATAATTGTCGTAATGTTGCGACAGCCACAAACAATTGTCGTAATATTGTGACAGCTACAAACAATTGTCGTAATATTGTGACAGCTACAAACAATTGTCGTAATATTGTGACATCCACAAAAATTGCAGGAATGTTGTAACAGCCACAAACAATTGCCGTAGTAATATTGTGACAGCTACAAACAATTGTCGTATTATTGTGACAGCTACAAACAATTGTCGTAATATTGTGACAACCACAATCAATTGTCACAATTTTGTGACAGCCACAAACAATTGTCGTAATGTTGCGACAGCCACAAACAATTGTCGTAATATTGTGACAGCTTCAAACAATTGTCGTAATATTGTGACAGCTACAAACAATTGTCGTAATATTGTGACAGCCACAATCAATTGTCACAATGTTGTGACAGCCACAAACAATTGTCGTAATGTTGTGACAGTCACAAACAATTGTCGTAATGTTGTGAAAGCCACAAACAATTGTCTCAATATTGTGACAGCCACAAACAATTGTAGTAATGTTGTGACAGCCACAAACAATTGTCGTAATATTGTGACAGCTTCAAACAATTGTCGTAATATTGTGACAGCTACAAACAATTGCCGTAATATTAGAATTAATCTTCAAATAAACTTTTAAATTTATCATCAAAATAATATAAATGTGTAAATTTACCTCTTTATCAGCGGTGAGGTCATCGAGCAGATCAACATCGCTTATGCAGATCGTTTGCTTAACAGGAGCAGCAGAGCCACCCAATATCAACGGAATATTATCCGTTATGTCGTCAATTTCTTCGTTAAACTAGAAAAAATATAGATACATTGGATTGTGTTAATAAACAATGCTTGCAGGTTTGCAAAGAGTAACTCTTGCAAACCTCTTACCATGGTAGTTTCACACACAAAATCTCACAGCTAAAACTAACTGTGTTGGGACACTAACAAAATTTTCCGAATATTGTGACAGCCACAATCAATTGTAGTAATTTTGTGACAGCCACAAACAATTGTCTGAATGTTGTGACATCCACAAACATTTGTCGCAATGTTGGGACTGCCACAAACAATTGTCCGAATGTTGTGACAGCCACAAACAATTGTCGCAATGTTGTAACAGCCACAAACAATTGTCGTAATGTTGTGACAGCCACAAACAATTGTCCGAATGTTGTGACAGCCACAAACAATTGTCGTAATGTTGTGACAGCCACAAACAATTGTAGTAATGTTGTGACAGCCACAAGCAATTGTCGCAATATTGTGACAGCCACAACCAATTGTCGCAATATTATGACAGCCACATATAATTGTCGTAATGTTGTGACAGTCACAAACAATTTCAGAATGTTGTGACAGCCGCAAACAATTGCCAGAATGTTATGACAGCCACAAACAATAGTCGTAGTTTTGTGATACGCACAAACAATGGATAAATTCTGTATCAGCCACAAACAACTGCTGTGTTGCAGTATGCCGTGCAACCGGGACAGCTACAAACAATTTTCGTACTGTTGAGACAGCCACAAACAATTGTCGCAATGTTGTGACAGCTACAAACAATTTTCGTAATGTTTTAAAAGCCACAAACAATTGTCGTAATGTTGTGACAGCCACAAACAATTGTCGTAATGTTGTGACAGCCACAAACAATTGTCTCAATATTGTGAGAGCCACAAACAATTGTCGCAATATTGTGACAGCCACAAAAACTTGTCGTAATGTCGTGACAGTCACAAACAATTTCAGAATGTTGTGACAGCCGCAAACAATTGTCAGAATGTTATGACAGCCACAAACAATAGTCGTAGTTTTGTGATACGCACAAACAATGGAGAAATTCTGTATCAGCAACGAACAACTGCTGTGTTGCAGTATGCCGTGCAACCGGGACAGCTACAAACAATTTTCGTAATGTTGAGACAGCCACAAACAATTGTTGCAATGTTGTGACAGCTACAAACAATTGTCGTAATGTTGTGACAGCCACAAACAATTGTCCGAATGTCGTGACAGCCACAAACAATTATTGTCGTAATGTTGTGAAAGCAAAAAACAATTATCGCAATCTTGCCACAGCTACAAACAATTGTAGTAATGTTGTGACAGCCACAAACAATTATTGTCGTAATGTTGTGACAGCCACAAACAATTATTGTCGTAATGTTGTGACAGTCACAAACAATTATTGTCGTAATGTTGTGACAGCCACAAACTAATACCAAAATGTTGTGGCAGCTGCTAATAATTGCAATAATTTTGTGACTGACATACACAAACAAATGTCACAATTAATCATCAACTAAATATTTAAATTTATCATCAAAATAATATAAGTGTGTAAATTTACCTCCTTATCAGCGGTGGGTTCATCGAGCAGATCAAGATCGCTTGTGCAGATCGGTTGCTTATCAGGAGCAGCAGAGCCACCCAATATCAACGGAATATTATCCGTTATGTCGTCAATTTCTTCGTTAAACTAGAAAAAATATAGATACATTGGATTGTGTTAATAAACAATGCTTGCAGGTTTGCAAAAAGTAACTCTTGCAAACCTCTTACCATGGTAGTTTCACACACAAAATCTCACAGCTAAAACTAACTGTGTTGGGACAGTCACAAACAACTTCGGAATATTGTGACAGCCACAATCAATTGTAGTAATTTTGTAACAGCCACAAACAATTGTCTGAATGTTGTGACAGCCACAAACATTTGTCGCAATGTTGTGACAGCCACAAACAATTGTCCGAATGTTGTGACAGCCACAAACAATTGTCGTAATGTTTTGACAGCCAAAAACAATTGTCGCAATATTGTGACAGCCACAAACAATTGTCGCAATATTATGACAGCCACAAAAAATATCGTAATGTTGTGACAGTCACAAACAATTGTCGCAAGGTTGTGACAGCCACAAACAATTGTCGTAATGTTGTGACAGCCACAAACAATTGTCGCAATGTTGTTACAGCCACAAACAATTGTCGTAATGTTGTGACAGCAATAAACAATTGTCGTAATGTTGTGACAGCCACAAACAATTATTGTCGTAATGTTGTGACAGCCACAAACAATTATTGTCGTAATGTTGTGACAGTCACAAACAATTATTGTCGTAATGTTGTGACAGCCACAAACTAATACCAAAATGTTGTGGCAGCTGCTAATAATTGCAATAATTTTGTGACTGACATACACAAACAAATGTCACAATTAATCATCAACTAAATATTTAAATTTATCATCAAAATAATATAAGTGTGTAAATTTACCTCCTTATCAGCGGTGGGTTCATCGAGCAGATCAAGATCGCTTGTGCAGATCGGTTGCTTATCAGGAGCAGCAGAGCCACCCAATATCAACGGAATATTATCCGTTATGTCGTCAATTTCTTCGTTAAACTAGAAAAAATATAGATACATTGGATTGTGTTAATAAAACAATGCTTGCAGGTTTGCAAAAAGTAACTCTTGCAAACAATTGTCCGAATGTTGTGACAGCCACAAACAATTGTCGTAATGTTTTGACAGCCAAAAACAATTGATTGTCGCAATATTGTGACAGCCTCAAACAATTGTCGCAATATTATGACAGCCACAAAAAATATCCTAATGTTGTGACAGTCATAAACAATTGTCGCAAGGTTGTGACAGCCTCAAACAATTGTCGTAATGTTGTGACAGCCACAAACAATTGTCGCAATGTTGTTACAGCCACAAACAATTGTCGTAATGTTGTGACAGCAACAAACAATTGTCGTAATGTTGTGTCAGCTACAAACAATTGTCGCAATGTTGTGACAGCCACAAACAATTGTCGTAATGTTGTGACAGCCACAAACAATTGTACGAATGTTGTGACAGCTACAAACAATTGTCGTAATGTTGTGACAGCCACAAACAATCGTACAAATGTTGTGACAGCAACAAACAATTGTATGAATGTTGTGACAGCTACAAACAATTGTCGTAATGTAGTGACAACTACAAACAATTGTCGTAATGTTGTGACAGCCACAAACAATTGTAGTAATTCTGTGACAGCCACAAACAATTGTCCGAATGTTGTGATAGCTACAAACAATTGTCGTAATGTTGTGACAGCTACAAACAATTGTCGTAATTTTGTGACAGCCACAAACAATTGTCGTAATGTTGTTACAGCCACAAACAATTATTGTCGTAATGTTGTGAAAGCAAACAAGTTGGTGCCAGTTCCCAAGAAGGGCAACCTAACACTCTATGGTTCTTTTCGGGGAATCTCATTGATCTCGATTGCTGCAAAACTATACAATAGAATTCTATTAAATCGCATCAGGGATCCCATTGAGAGACTGCTACGTGGAAATCAGAATGGGTTCCGTAAAGGTCGTGGGACCATGGAGCCCATTTTGGCACTTAGAAGGATAATTGAAGAGTTATCAAAAAAGAAAGACAGGCATCTGGCTGTTATCTTTGTTGACTTCTTCAAGGCCTTTGATTCAGTCTCTCGCTCACGTATGTTCAGCATACTTTCATTATATGGGATTCCTGATGAAATTATTGCAGCAATCAGATCAGTATACGATGGTTCGACAACATTTGTGTCTACTGTTGACGGTGACACAGAACCATTTGAAGTGTTATGTGGCGTCCTCCAAGGAGACACACTTGCACCATTCTTGTTCATTATTGTGGTTGACTATGTTCTACGCATGTCCTTAGATCATCATAATGATGATGGGGTGATGATAACTCCACCTACTGGCTCCAGAAGTCGAGGAAATCCTGCCAAGTACCTAACTGATCTAGACTTTGCTGACGACTTAGGAATACTCTCAGAATCATTAGAGGGAGCCCAGCGGCTCCTCAGCTCATTAGAACATGCTGCTTCTAGTGTTGGTCTTTTTATTAACTCCAGAAAGACCAAAATTCTGACAGTTAACTTTGAAAGTCCTCAGCAAGTCTCTGATCGGATGAGCATAAGCTCAAAGGATGGTATGCTTGAGCATGTGGACGACTTCTGTTACCTGGGATCATGGATCCGGAAGTCAGGTGAGGACCTTCGAATACGTAAGGGAAAGGCATGGGCAGCCTTGAATAGGCTTTCCAGGATTTGGAAGTCACCTAGAATTAATCGGAAACTTAAGGTTCGATTATTTAGAGCAGCAGTAGTTCCAGTACTCCTCTACGGGAGTCCATGCTGGGCTCTAACTGCTGAGGACACCAAATCTCTGGATGGCACATTTACAAGAATGCTACGCCGGGTACATTGTGTCAAGTACAATGCACACATCTCCAACCAGACACTATATAACATTGGAGGTGTCTCATTGGTTCCCCCAAGCTTGACACTAGAACAAAATCGCCTCCGCTTTGCAGGACATTGCTTTCGCCGTGAGGACCAGCCAGTGCATAATCTTGTACTTTGGCAGCCTCATGGAGTGAATAAGCATGGTGGACAGCCCATGACTTTCTTGAGACGCATCTTAAAGGACACTGGCCTTAAAGATGCCGATGATCTAGCAAATGTCATGGGTGATAGGGAGTTGTGGCGGTGCAATTTTGTTGACAAGCCGGCACAGCATTCTTAAAAATGCAGCTGCAATGCAGCATGCCGATCCTAGTAGTAGTAGTGAAAGCAAAAAACAATTATCGCAATCTTGTGACAGCTACAAACAATTATTGTCGTAATGTTGTGACAGCCACAAACAATTATTATCGTAATGTTGTGACAGCCACAAACAATTGTAGTAATTTTGTGACAGCCACAAACAATTGTAGTAATTTTGTGACAGCCACAAACAATTGTAGTAATGTTGTGACAGCCACAAACAATTATTGTCGTAATGTTGTGACAGCCACAAACAATTATTATCGTAATGTTGTGACAGCCACAAACAATTGTAGTAATTTTGTGACAGCCACAAACAATTATTGTCGTAATGTTGTGACAGCCACAAACAATTGTAGTAATTTTGTGACAGCCACAAACAATTGTAGTAATTTCGTGACAGCCACAAACAATTATTGTCGTAATGTTGTGAAAGCAAAAAACAATTATCGCAATCTTGTGACAGCTACAAACAATTGTAGTAATGTTGTGACAGCCTCAAAAATTTATTGTCGTAATGTTGTGACAGCCACAAACAATTATTGTCGTAATGTTGTGACAGTCACAAACAATTATTGTCGTAATGTTGTGACAGCCACAAACTAATACCAAAATGTTGTGGCAGCTGCTAATAATTGCAATAATTTTGTGACTGACATACACAAACAAATGTCACAATTAATCATCAACTAAATATTTAAATTTATCATCAAAATAATATAAGTGTGTAAATTTACCTCCTTATCAGCGGTGGGTTCATCGAGCAGATCAAGATCGCTTGTGCAGATCGGTTGCTTATCAGGAGCAGCAGAGCCACCCAATATCAACGGAATATTATCCGTTATGTCGTCAATTTCTTCGTTAAACTAGAAAAAATATAGATACATTGGATTGTGTTAATAAACAATGCTTGCAGGTTTGCAAAAAGTAACTCTTGCAACCTTCTTACCATTAGGTAAGATCTTACTTACCAAATTAATTACAATAATTCTGAGTGAACAATAAATCCGTCTAAAACTGCAACTTTACTATGTATGTGAGAGATATATTTCCAGCCTGCTTCCAAAATAGCCAATCGGAATGGCAGTACAATATTCTAGAATGCATATTAAGCATAGAATATATGCAAAGCAAAGCCAGCTGGCTTTGTAGGACCTGGTATTATTCACATGGGCGCTTATTGGCATTCGGAGCTCTGTATGCAACCTTTATGTATGTGCATTAAGTCAATATAATATCATGTGAAGAAAACCTTTGTATTACTAAATTGAAACTAGGCTTATGAACTTTCTGTGGAATACAACTATCAAAGTGTTTTGATCCGTTCTTGTGATATTTAGCATCGAAATTTTACGAATAAAGATAGAATGGTCTTTATTCCTACAT
This sequence comes from Nemertoderma westbladi, assembly GCA_032718475.1. Taxonomy (NCBI): domain Eukaryota; kingdom Metazoa; phylum Xenacoelomorpha; order Nemertodermatida; family Nemertodermatidae; genus Nemertoderma; species Nemertoderma westbladi. Next base: position 8,400 of record JAUCBJ010008409.1, on the reverse strand, counting down.
ATGTACATGTATGGAAGGAAGGTGAAACAAAGGCAACATAATATTTTCATAAAAATAGCGGATATTTACGGGCGGTGAAATAGGCAGTTTTTTAGAACGAAATTTCTTAGGGATGGATGATAAGGGATAAAATATTATTTGTTTTAAAAGGTATTATAATAAACGGTTCATATTTTTATATTACAGGATCAAGCAACAATATCAAGCAATAAAGTAATTTAGTAAAAGTAGCCAATTTTATTTTATAAAAAGAATAAAATGGCGTATTGCTAACAATGCAAAGTAAGACTACATTCTTTCACGTCTCGAGAATGTTGAAATAAATTTATGCTTTTCTTGTTTAAAGTTCCCTAATACCTAAAAATAATGTCTATTACCAAATATTTGAGGACATATGTATATGGAAAGTTGTGAGATATAAGATTTAAATGCATTTCATTTATTAAGTGCATTGCCAAGTCAGTACGTTACAAAAGTGTTTAAAAATTTCATATTTGAGAGAGAGAAGCATTTCGCCTTGTTTTGACCATTTTAGGTTTATATAATATACTCCAAGCCATACTTACAAGTCTTCCTCATCTTACATACCTTGTGCGGTATTTCTGTTTTTTTAGTTTATTTCCCTGATGATGCCCCTAGTGGGAGAAATTAATTGGATTGTATAATAAAACAGAGTCGGGCGTAAAGAAACTCCTTTATTTCTCAGTCAGTGCACGAAATGCATTGTCGCGCCCTGAAGTCGGCTTGCCGTTTGATTAATAACTTTAATATGATAGATGTCTGGCTATGAGTAAAATGCAATGACTTCACATATATATGTCTTAAGTCAAATGTGAATGAGCTACAAGTACGTTAAAGCACCAATATTAACATTATGTGAAGAAAACCTTTGTATTCATTCAGACTGGACCACATTGACTATTATAGGGTCTTCTCCGTTTTTTCAGAATCAATATGCCTAAAATGATCTATGGCTATGAGTAAAGGGTAACAGTATAACATAAGGGCTATCATCCCCAACACCCCCACTTCTTTTCTTGGGGGCTATCGTCCCCAACACCCCCACTTCTTTTCTTGGGGGCTATCGTCCCCAACACCCCCACTTCTTTTCTTGTGGGCTATCGTCCCCCCCAACACCCCCACTTCTTTTCTTGGGGGCTATTGTCCCCAACACACCCACTTCTTTTCTTGGGGGTTATCGTCCCCAACACCCCCACTTATTTTCTTGGGGGCTATCGTCCCCAACACCCCCACTTATTTTCTTGGGGGCTATCGTCCCCAACACCCCCACTTCTTTTCTTGGGGGCTATCGTCCCCAACACCCCCACTTCTTTTCTTGGGGGCTATCGTCCCCAACATCCCCAATTCTTTTCTTGGGGGCTATCGTCCCCAACACCCTCACTTCTTTTCTTGGGGGCTATTGTCCCCAACACCCCCACTTCTTTTCTTGGGGGCTATCGTCCCCAACACCCCCACTTCTTTTCTTGGGGGATATCGTCCCCAACACCCCCACTTCTTTTCTTGGGGGCTATCGTCGCCAACACCCCCACTTCTTTTCTTGGGGACTATCGTCCCCAACACCCCCACTTCTTTTCTTGGGGGCAATCGTCCCCAACACCCCCACTTCTTTTTTTATCGTCCCCATAACCCCCACTTCTTTTCTTGGGGGATATCGTCGCCAACACCCCCACTTCTTTTCTTGGGGTCTATCGTCCCCAACACCCCCACTTCTTTTCTTGGGGGCTATCGTCGCCAACACCCCCACTTCTTTTCTTGGGGGCTATCGTCGCCAACACCTCCACTTCTTTTCTTGGGGGCTATCGTCCCCAACACCCCCACTTCTTTTCTTGGGGGCTATCGTCCCCAACACCCCCACTTCTTTTCTTGGGGGCTATCGTCGCCAACACCCCCATTTCTTTTCTTGGGGGCTATCGTCCCCAACACCCCCACTTCTTTTCTTGGGGGCTATCGTCCCCAACACCCCCACTTCTTTTCTTGGGAGCTATCGTCCCCAACACCCCCACTTCTTTTCTTGGGGGCTATCGTCCCCAACACCCCCACTTCTTTTCTTGGGGGCTATCGTCCCCAACACCCCCACTTCTTTTCTTGGGGGCAATCGTCCCCAACACCCCCACTTATTTTCTTGGGGGCTATCGTCCCCACCACCCCCACTTCTTTTCTTGGGGGCTATCGTCGCCAACACCCCCACTTCTTTTCTTGGGGGCTATCGTCCCCAACACCCCCACTTCTTTTCTTGGGGGCTATCGTCCCCAACACCCCCACTTCTTTTCTTGGGGGCTATCGTCCCCAACACCCCCACTTATTTTCTTGGGGGCTATTGTCCCCAACACCCCCACTTCTTTTCTTGTGGGCTATCGTCCCCAACACCCCCACTTCTTTTCTTGGGGGCTATCGTCCCCAACACCCCCACTTCTTTTCTTGGGGGCTATCGTCCCCAACACCCCCACTTCTTTTCTTGGGGGCTATCGTCCCCAACACCCCCACTTCTTTTCTTGGGGGCTATCGTCCCCAACACCCCCACTTCTTTTCTTGGGGGCTATCGTCGCCAACACCCCCACTTCTTTTCTTGGGGGCTATTGTCCCCAACACACCCACTTCTTTTCTTGGGGGTTATCGTCCCCAACACCCCCACTTATTTTCTTGGGGGCTATCGTCCCCAACACCCCCACTTATTTTCTTGGGGGCTATCGTCCCCAACACCCCCACTTCTTTTCTTGGGGGCTATCGTCCCCAACACCCCCACTTCTTTTCTTGGGGGCTATCGTCCCCAACACCCCCAATTCTTTTCTTGGGGGCTATCGTCCCCAACACCCCCACTTCTTTTCTTGGGGGCTATTGTCCCCAACACCCCCACTTCTTTTCTTGGGGGCTATCGTCCCCAACAACCCCACTTCTTTTCTTGGGGGATATCGTCCCCAACACCCCCACTTCTTTTCTTGGGGGCTATCGTCGCCAACACCCCCACTTCTTTTCTTGGGGACTATCGTCCCCAACACCCCCACTTCTTTTCTTGGGGGCAATCGTCCCCAACACCCCCACTTCTTTTTTTATCGTCCCCATAACCCCCACTTCTTTTCTTGGGGGATATCGTCGCCAACACCCCCACTTCTTTTCTTGGGGTCTATCGTCCCCAACACCCCCACTTCTTTTCTTGGGGGCTATCGTCGCCAACACCCCCACTTCTTTTCTTGGGGGCTATCGTCGCCAACACCTCCACTTCTTTTCTTGGGGGCTATCGTCCCCAACACCCCCACTTCTTTTCTTGGGGGCTATCGTCCCCAACACCCCCACTTCTTTTCTTGGGGGCTATCGTCGCCAACACCCCCATTTCTTTTCTTGGGGGCTATCGTCCCCAACACCCCCACTTCTTTTCTTGGGGGCTATCGTCCCCAACACCCCCACTTCTTTTCTTGGGAGCTATCGTCCCCAACACCCCCACTTCTTTTCTTGGGGGCTATCGTCCCCAACACCCCCACTTCTTTTCTTGGGGGCTATCGTCCCCAACACCCCCACTTCTTTTCTTGGGGGCAATCGTCCCCAACACCCCCACTTATTTTCTTGGGGGCTATCGTCCCCACCACCCCCACTTCTTTTCTTGGGGGCTATCGTCGCCAACACCCCCACTTCTTTTCTTGGGGGCTATCGTCCCCAACACCCCCACTTCTTTTCTTGGGGGCTATCGTCCCCAACACCCCCACTTCTTTTCTTGGGGGCTATCGTCCCCAACACCCCCACTTATTTTCTTGGGGGCTATTGTCCCCAACACCCCCACTTCTTTTCTTGTGGGCTATCGTCCCCAACACCCCCACTTCTTTTCTTGGGGGCTATCGTCCCCAACACCCCCACTTCTTTTCTTGGGGGCTATCGTCCCCAACACCCCCACTTCTTTTCTTGGGGGCTATCGTCCCCAACACCCCCACTTCTTTTCTTGTGGGCTATCGTCCCCAACACCCCCACTTATTTTCTTGGGGGCTATCGTCCCCAACACCCCCACTTCTTTTCTTAGGGGATATCGTCCCCTACTACTACTAGGATCGGCATGCTGCATTGCAGCTGCATTTTTAAGAATGCTGTGCCGGCTTGTCAACAAAATTGCACCGCCACAACTCCCTATCACCCATGACATTTGCTAGATCATCCGCATCTTTAAGGCCAGTGTCCTTTAAGATGCGTCTCAAGAAAGTCATGGGCTGTCCACCATGCTTATTTACTCCATGAGGCTGCCAAAGTACAAGATTATGCACTGGCTGGTCCTCACGGCGAAAGCAATGTCCTGCAAAGCGGAGGCGATTATGTTCTAGTGTCAAGCTTGGGGGAACCAATGAGACACCTCCAATGTTATATAGTGTCTGGTTGGAGATGTGTGCATTGTACTTGACACAATGTACCCGGCGTAGCATTCTTGTGAATGTGCCATCCAGAGATTTGGTGTCCTCAGCAGTTAGAGCCCAGCATGGACTCCCGTAGAGGAGTACTGGAACTACTGCTGCTCTAAATAATCGGACCTTGAGTTTCCGATTAATTCTAGGTGACTTCCAAATCCTGGAAAGCCTATTCAAGGCTGCCCATGCCTTTCCCTTACGTATTCGAAGGTCCTCACCTGACTTCCGGATCCATGATCCCAGGTAACAGAAGTCGTCCACATGCTCAAGCATACCATCCTTTGAGCTTATGCTCATCCGATCAGAGACTTGCTGAGGACTTTCAAAGTTAACTGTCAGAATTTTGGTCTTTCTGGAGTTAATAAAAAGACCAACACTAGAAGCAGCATGTTCTAATGAGCTGAGGAGCCGCTGGGCTCCCTCTAATGATTCTGAGAGTACTCCTAAGTCATCAGCAAAGTCTAGATCAGTTAGGTACTTGGCAGGATTTCCTCGACTTCTGGAGCCAGTAGGTGGAGTTATCATCACCCCATCATCATTATGATGATCTAAGGACATGCGTAGAACATAGTCAACCACAATAATGAACAAGAATGGTGCAAGTGTGTCTCCTTGGAGGACGCCCCATAACACTTCAAATGGTTCTGTGTCACCGTCAACAGTAGACACAAATGTTGTCGAACCATCGTATACTGATCTGATTGCTGCAATAATTTCATCAGGAATCCCATATAATGAAAGTATGCTGAACATACGTGAGCGAGAGACTGAATCAACACCCCCACTTCTTTTCTTGGGGGCTATCGTCCCCAACACCCCCACTTCTTTTCTTGGGGGATATCGTCCCCAACACCCCAACTTCTTTTCTTGGGGGCTATCGTCCCCAACACCCCCACTTCTTTTCTTGGGGGCTATCGTCGCCAACACCCCCACTTCTTTTCTTGGGGGCTATCGTCCCCAACACCCCCACTTCATTTCTTGGGGGCTATCGTCCCCAACACCCCCACTTCTTTTCTTGGGGGATATCGTCCCCAACACCCCCACTTCTTTTCTTGGGGGCTATCGTCCCCAACACCCCCACTTCTTTTCTTGGGGGCTATCGTTCCCAACACCCCCACTTCTTTTCTTGGAGGCTATCGTCCCCAACACCCCCACTTCTTTTCTTGGGGGCTATCGTCCCCAACACCCCACTTCTTTTCTTGGGGGCTATCATCCCCAACACCCCCACTTCTTTTCTTGGGGGCTATCGTCCCCAACACCCCCACTTCTTTTCTTGCCGGGGGCTATCGTTCCCAACACCCCCACTTTTTTTCTTGTGCTCTATCGTCCCCAACACCCCCACTTCTTTTCTCGGGGGCTATCGTCCCCAACACTCCCACTTCTTTTCTTGGGGGATATCGTCCCCAACACCCCAACTTCTTTTCTTGGGGGCTATCGTCGCCAACACCCCCACTTCTTTTCTTGGGGGCTATCGTCCCCAACACCCCCACTTCATTTCTTGGGGGCTATCGTCCCCAACACCCCCACTTCTTTTCTTGGGGGATATCGTCCCCAACACCCCCACTTCTTTTCTTGGGGGCTATCGTCCCCAACACCCCCACTTCTTTTCTTGGGGGCTATCGTCCCCAACACCCCCACTTCTTTTCTTGGGGGCTATCGTCCCCAACACCTCCACTTCTTTTCTTGGGGGCTATCGTCCCCAACACCCCCACTTCTTTTCTTGGGGGCTATCGTCCCCAACACCCCCACTTCTTTTCTTGGGGGCTATCGTCCCCAACACCCCCACTTCTTTTCTTGGGGGCTATCGTCCCCAACACCTCCACTTCTTTTCTTGTGGGCTATCGTCCCAAACACCCCCACTTCTTTTCTTGGGGGCTATCGTCCCCAACACCCCCACTTCTTTTCTTGGGGGCTATCGTTCCCAACACCCCCACTTCTTTTCTTGGGGGCTATCGTCCCCAACACCCCCACTTATTTTCTTGGGGGCTATCGTCCCCAACACCCCCACTTCTTTTCTTGGGGGCTATCGTCCCCAACACCCCCACTTCTTTTCTTGGGGGCTATCGCCCCCAACACCTCCACTTCTTTTCTTGCGGGCTATCGTCCCAAACACCCCCACTTCTTTTCTTGGGGGCTATCGTCCCCAACACCCCCACTTCTTTTCTTGGGGGATATCGTCCCCAACACCCCCACTTATTTTCTTGGGGGCTATCGTCCCCAACACCCCCACTTCTTTTCTTGGGGGCTATCGTCCCCAACACCCCCACTTCTTTTCTTGGGGGCTATCGTCCCCAACACCTCCACTTCTTTTCTTGTGGGCTATCGTCCCAAACACCCCCACTTCTTTTCTTGGGGGCTATCGTCCCCAACACCCCCACTTCTTTTCTTGGGGGCTATCGTCCCCAACACCCCCACTTCTATTCTTGGGGGCTATCGTCCCCAACACCCCCACTTCATTTCTTGGGGGCTATCGTCGCCAACACCCCCACTTCTTTTCTTGGGGGCAATCGTCCCCAACACCCCCACTTATTTTCTTGGGGGCTATCGTCCCCAACACCCCCACTTCTTTTCTTGGGGGCTATCGTCGCCAACACCCCCACTTCTTTTCTTGGGGGCTATCGTCCCCAACACCCCCACTTCTTTTCTTGGGGGCTATCGTCCCCAACACTCCGACTTCTTTTCTTGGGGGCTATCGTCGCCAACACCCCCACTTATTTTCTTGGGGGCTATCGTCCCCAACACCCCCCTTTCTTCTCTTGGGGGCTATCGTCCCCAACACCCCCACTTTTTTCTTGGGGGCTATCGTCGCCAACACCCCCACTTCTATTCTTGTGGGCTATCGTCCCCAACACCCCCACTTCTTTTCTTGGGGGCTATCGTCCCCAACACCCCCACTTCTTTTCTTGGGGGATATCGTCCCCAACACCCCCACTTCTTTTCTTGGGGGCTATCGTCCCCAACACCCCCACTTCTTTTCTTGGGGGCTATCGTCGCCAACACCCCCACTTCTTTTCTTGGGGGCTATCGTCCCCAACACCCCCACTTCTTTTCTTGGGGGCTATCGTCCCCAACACCCCCACTTCTTTTCTTGGGGGCTATCGTCCCCAACACCCCCACTTCTTTTCTTGGGGGCTATCGTCCCCAACACCCCCACTTCTTTTCTTGGGGGCTATCGTCGCCAACACCCCCACTTCTTTTCTTGGGGGCTATCGTCCCCAACACCCCCACTTCTTTTCTTGGGGGCTATCGTCCCCAACACCCCCACTTCATTTCTTGGGGGCTATCGTCCCCAACACCCCCACTTCTTTTCTTGGGGGATATCGTCCCCAACACCCCCACTTCTTTTCTTGGGGGCTATCGTCCCCAACACCCCCACTTCTTTTTTTGGGGGCTATTGTCGCCAACACCCCCACTTCTTTTCTTGGGGGCTATCGTCCCCAACACCCCCACTTCTTTTCTTGGGGGCTATCGTCCCCAACACCCCCACTTCCCACTTCTTTTCTTGGGGGCTATCGCCCCCAAACCCCGGCATTTCCCTTAGTGCCCGTGGTGTAAGACTTTAATACCATTTTGAAATAATTAATTCATGTTTGTATCATCAGATAATAAATTGACTAAGCCTAAAGTAGGAGCTGTATTGAATGTTAACCAAATTTATATATAAATTACTACGATATTATATAATTCAACAAAATCGTATTGAAAATATTGCAAGTAACCAGGAAATTTAATTCATTTATCAATATGTAATGCTAAACACAGAATACATATCAACGCATGTCGATTTTTCCCTGGAGAGGTATAATTTTGATTGCAACAATAATATTCATCATTAAATAACATTCCTCGAAGAAGACTATTACCTAATAATACCTGTAATTAAATCTATTAATTATTATTATTCCAAAATTGTAACATTACTCAACGCCGTTAGTATTAACAGTGAGTTGTTATTTACAACTTTACAACTTTTGAAGACATTACAGCATTGTATTGG